>JACTAT010000122.1:460380-486242 GCA_014526335.1 Chrysaora quinquecirrha
GATTAAACAAAGTCTGCCTGCAGCAAAATTTCAAGGAGATCAACAAATTTTAGCTGGCTGAGTATTTGAGCATGGACTGTAGGAGACGTAGAGCTCCGATGGAAAAGTTGTTTTTCTTTTAATGTTATGTATTTTTGTATAAAATTGCACTCAAATTATAAGCTGAAGCACCTTCAAAACATTGATATGATTTGTGATTGTTCGAAAATACGGCTGTTCGAACTGGCGACGGCGCATTCTGATTGGTTCTTCATCGGTCTGCTAAAGCCGCATGTTTCAAGCCCGCCGTCTTTGAAATGAAATACTGACAAATGATGTTTCTTGATTTAAATATTCTGCATCAAAGCTCGAGAATACTCTGTAGAATTTTCGAACACCATATGGCATAATATAAGAGGGGGCTATCAAAACCCGAAACCCAAAACAAAATCGGGACAAACCCGAAAAACCGGATATAATTTTGTCAAAACCCGGAGACCTGCAAACAGACAATCGAAATTCCAAAAACTCCATTTCGTTAACAGAATTATCAAGTGCCAAAGGGCTGTTATCAGCGTTTCTTTTTTTGTGGCTTCATATCATTGCCCGAGTCTTTGCCAACAACTAATGCAAATACCTAATACGCGTTTTTTTTATAAGAAAGTTGTTTTTGGGCCAGTATTAAAACTTTCTTAGATATTTCATGTTTTCAGTACCAAAAATTTCTTGTGAATTTCTTAGCAAAAATTTTGGAATGCAGTATTTCTAAGAATGCACAGTTTAAGGCACTGTATACATTGCACAAATACCGCGTTTTTCAAAGAAAATAATCATAAGACTCGTTTAATAGCAAGATGAGCGACTGAACAGAATAGCAAAAATAACACACAGAACATTAGGAGCGAAAGTATGAAACAGAACTTTCTTAAGTTTCAAGAATCCAGTATTGAACTTTCTTAAGTTTTTCAGATGTTGAGCACTAATTTCTTATAAACCACTTTCTTATTTAAAAAAAACGTGTAATAAACTGTAGTACAGGGTTTTGATACTCGCAACAAAAATGAAAAAATACCAATATTAAAAGATCAACTCAAATTAAAAATTTTCCACATTGATATCCTGTGCGACGTTAAAACCTGAATAAAATACCCGAAACCCGAGCTAGAAAAATGGCAAAACCCGTTGCCCGTCAAATATACTTGACTCGAAAACCCGCACGTTTTTTTGGAGAAACACGAAAACCCGACGTTGAAATTGGCAAAACTCGCAACCCATGAAATCCCAAAGCCCCCCTCAAATAAATATATGTGAAGGTGAACTTAATAGGTGAAGTTAAAATCGCGTATTTAGCTTGTGTTTAGTGTATTTAGAAGTAGACGAACTTATAAGACCTCCACCCCTCTACCCTGGCTCTGACGCTACCGTAGCTTGGGCTATCACGAGTTAATGCAATTCAATTCAATTCAATTTATTTGCAGAAAAACATCATCAAAATAATACAGTTAATACAAAAAAGATGTTAGTCTACACGGTTCAAGAAAAGCAGAGCTTATCTAGCTTGGGCCGCTTTAAAAAAAAATTATATATAGGTATAAATGATATAAATTTGGCAATGAATATATATATAAAAAGTTTAACATATAGGATTACATAATTAATTCGATACTACAACACCTTCAATACTCGAATATTTTCTATTTATTTTCAGTTGAAAGATGTTTGTCATATTTGGGAGCTTGGGGTGGAACATCGATTCAAAGATTGATTGAAGTTGTTATTGCTCCTAAAAACATCAGGTAAAGGCTACTTTTTCTTTTGCGACTAGAAAACTTATAAGTCAGTCCTAGACTCCTCCACCACAACGACACTCCGCTACAACTACGACCAGTTTGAGCGATCTCATTTTAGTACTAGCCTCGGTCTCATGAGCGATAACTGGGACTCTTGTAATAAGTCTAGGTCAGTCCTACTAAACAGTGAACTCTTCACATCTTCTGTCATGCGTCTGACCATGCTTTACTAGAATACCGTTAAGAAGAACTGACAGTCTGATTATGCACATGTATCAATCTGTTTTTTCAGCAATCTTTCTGTGGTGCTTGTACTTGATCTTTCAAAACCAAATAATTTGTGGCAAACACAAGAAATTCTCATCAAAGAGGTAACCATATACAGAGGGGGCTTTGGGGGGTATCAAAACCCGAAAACCCGAAAGAAAATTGGGACAAACCCGAAAACCCGGATGACCTTAGTTTTAACAACTGTTTTCAGAATTTTACACATTGATATCCTTTTTGAGGTTTAAAACCCGAAAACCCGCAAATTTTAACCGATTTTTACCCCAATACCCGAAACCCGAGCTAGAAAAATGGCAAAACCCGTTGCCCGTTAAAAATACTCGACCCAAAAACCCGCATGATTTTTTGGAAAAACCCGAAAACCCGAGGTCGAAATTGGCTAAACCTGCATCCCGTGAAATCCCAAAGCCCCCCTCTATACACCCTTTTTCATTACAACTATTTTATAAGAATATGATCCAGATTTATTAGCAAACAGCAGAGGAAAAATTAGACAAAATTTAATGCAATTTGATAATCGTTTGGCAAGGCCTTAAGAGCTTCAAGCGAAAAGCAAATCCATTTGCAAATAAGTTCATTCATCTTAAACAAATAGTTTTTGAGTTGTAAAAAACTTCAAAACTGCGATAAACAACAGAAACATTTTCGGGCATACTTAAAAGCTTTTTTCGTCTGACACTCCTCAGAGTATGAACGTCAGAAACAGACCTAAACAATAAACTAAGGCTGAATTAATACCCAGATGCGGTTCGAAATGCACCAATATCTATCCTCTCAAACAGTTTCATGTTTCTTGGCCATATTCTTTTTTCTAGATTCGTGATTGCGTGAATAAGGCGATCAGAGAAGCAAGCAAGGAAATTTCAAAGTAGGTTTGTTTTTCTCTAATGGTTTTAACGTTGAATTTTCATGATGCAGAGCCGTTCCTGCACCCTCCTCTATGTCCTCACCATTTACTGTAGCTAATAATTTTTTAGTTCTACAAAACTTCAAAGTTGTGATCACTAAAGCCTTTCTGCTTGCTTTTACAACTTTTGGCTACACCAGTCCCTCCCCTCGCAGGGCAGCTCTGTTATCATGTTATTAGCAAGCAAGCAAGCAATCTTTATTTGCTAATTCAGGTCAGGGGTTCTGGCAGCTATACAGCTGATGTGGACCTGCAGCTTGTGCCCCCAGACTGATATTCTAGAACGAATACCCTGGGTACTCATTTACCGACCTCGGAAGGATGGACAGCTGAGTTGACTGTAGGCTTGTGGAAAGTGGTCCCGACGAGATTCGAACCCACGACCTTGCGATCGTGAGCCGAACGCCTTGACCACTCGGCCACACCACCTCTAAAGAGCATAACAGAGACTAGATGAGTATGCCTATTATGACTATAGTGCTCAATACACGTAAGTACAGAGCAACAATAATGTAGAATTTATACTCAATGGAAAGACAAGTTCTCTGTGACTCTAAGTTTCATGCTTGCGCATTCGTCAGACAGACTATACTAATAGTCTGTCTGAATAACTAGTGTAGTCTGTCTGACGAATGCTCAAGCATGAAACTCAGAGTCACAGAGAACTTGTCTTTCCGTTGAGCATAAATTCTACATTATCTTACGTTATCTACATGCTGTATGATGTTCCTTGTTTTGTTGTTTTCAAGCAGCCCAGGCTATAAGCATTGCTTTTCTTTGGTCACAAAAGCTTTCCCTGTAACAATTGGAATTCTTATAAAAATTATATTGTCTTTGACTTGACTTGACGGAAGCTGTCTGTTTCACACTGTAAATCCTCAATAAATTACGATTTTTTCTAGGATAAAAGCATGCTGGAGCCAATGCTGATACCATTTGTGATAATTGGAAGTAAATTTGACATTTATCAGGTAATTTCGCTTTTTATTTGGGTATCCATGCAGTCATTTAGTAAAAGTATTCGACTCTATCAACAGCGACGTCATGTGGGCCATACTTCGAATCTATGGGGTGGTTAACAGAAAATAGCTGATACCATCTCTAAGCGTTGCCATAACAACAAAAGCAGAGTAAGAGCATCAGTGTCCGAAAAACCGTTCCTCCAGACGAAAACACGCCTAGTTTCAATACGCCTAACCTGACTGATGTAGTACATGATTTTCTTTTGTTCTGATAGACCTTCTGATGTGACCGTATCTTTTTCCTTACTCTGTGCTAAGTGGTCTATTTGGAATTAACACTGGTGCATTGCAGGGATCCACACTAGCGCCTTTTTGTTTATGATTGTACTAGACTGTATACTGAAACGAACCCATCGGATAAGGAATTGCACGCTCGTCAGAACAACCCTACCATCGCTGTACGTGACCTAGACTTCCTCGTTTACATCTCACAAATCACAGTCGACATGAGATGAGCGCTCTTGTACTGTATCACCGATATGGTATCCTCTAAGTTCTGACTAGTTGTTGAGATTTCGACATAAGTTAGCCGTTACAACTAGTCGGCATTAGTTCTGTCGTATCGTAGGTCGAAACTAGATAAGCCTGGCTTTAAAATTGCGTTTCCTTCAACGTCGCGTTTCTCTTCCACCGTTCAGGCTCCATGGCTTCTTGAAACCAGAATCCAGATAAGTGCTCAACCTTCTTCCAGACAATAATACCCGTAGATGAAAACCTTCCTCACTTAACAATGGAAAATGACGAGTCTTGGGTGTGGCAAACATTTCCATTCGTTCTAATCGACCTTTCTCCGGTCAATGACCGTGCGATGGTAACTTTTTCCTGACTCTGCTTGAAACTGAGGTGTTTCTTTTTTCTCTTCGTTTAGGAATTGGAACCGGAGAAAAAGAAGATGTTATGTAAAGCCCTTAGATTTTTAGCACACAAGAATGGAGCAACATTGCAGGTTGTTAAATTATTTGCATACATCACCATTTCACAGCCCCTGAAAAGCAGCCTTAGTTGACGCGGTTACCGTGTTAAATAGTACAAAATCAAATGACAGTGAATGAAATGTTTACTGTTAATTATTCATTCATTCATTCATTTGTTTATTACACTCACTACTTTTTAGCTTGTTTCTTTCAAGAAATTGTGGAAAATCTTTGGACATAGTTTAAAACTTTTTTCGTCTGATACTCCTCAGAGTATAAACTTCAGAACCAGACCGAAACATTTGAAAGGGGGGAATTTATACCCAGATGCGGATCGAAATGCACCAATCAAAAAAGTGAAGCTAGACTGGTATTGTGTTTTGAACACTTCTGCACCTGCCGATTGTTTCGGTATGTTTGTATTTGATTTATTTCACCTTGAGAATAGTCAAAATTTGCGTAGCTTTCTAAATTTCCTATTCAAAAGCTAAATCTAAATTCAAAAACTAATCTAGCTAGAAGTTACACTGAATTCGGTTTGTTTCTCGCTTATGTACTCTGAGGAGATGAAAAAAGCTTTAAAGTATGGGGAAGTATGTCCGATGATGTTTTCGCTATTTCTCGTAATTTTGAAGTTCTTTAAAACTCCAGGCTTCTTCTTGATTTGCACAATCATTTACTGTCTTTATCTTCCTTGTAGTTTTCCAGTAATAAAATTGACAATCTAAGTGGAAAAACACGAACGATTTTTGGCAATCTTGCATTCAACACTAATATTGGGTAAAAACTTCCATCATTTGTGTATCGTTTTTCTATTCTTTCTATAGTTTTCATTTTTATTTATATTCCATTTATAATCTTTATTTTCATACTTGCTGTTGTTGATTCAGTCTTTTACTACATCTTTTTTCTCATAATTTCAATTGAGGCTGGCTGTTTTTAAGTTTTTGCCTTTTCCAAGCTGTTCAAATGTTCTTTTTCTGTTCTTGTTTCTTGAGCTCCAAGGAGAGTAGACTTATTACCTTCCTCCCACTCTTTCGGTAGAAACTACTGACAACTACAACAACATATTGCTCTTTTCTCAGAGCGTAGTTGAAGCGGGTAGGTGGTATGTGGAGTAGCGTAGACTGCAATCTAACTAGATAAGATGTACCCGGAGGCTCCAAATTTGTGTATATACGTAAACTGGCTAGCTGAATTCTTTCTTAGTTTGCCTTTTTAATACTTAGATGATTTTATTCAATTTTTTCATGACTTTGCTATACTCTTTGTCATAGCAAAACTTCAGTGACTGATCATAACAAACCGATTATGATACACGCTGGTCAGGACAAATTTGATGACATTGGTGAGCATTCCCATTTGAAGTAATAATATATAGATCGTAGAGTTAGGCATGGCAGCTCCATTCTTAGTTCTGCATAATTCAAGTATGTGCGTAATGATATTTATTGAACATTGTAAGAGACGCATGTATTCATATAGGCTGCCTTAAGATTATATGTGACATAAATGTTGCTCTGTTGTGACACTGCTCCGACGATTTTTTGGCGATTTTCACAGATATTTTTCGTAACAAGTACACTTTTTAGTAAAGAACCACTATAAGAAACCTTCTTGCACATTGTCGAAAAATGCTACTTAATAGTCGAAAAATACTACTAAAATATACTACTAGAGATAAAATCATTAAGAAACTTTCATTTTTGATTTGTTTTATCACTACGTAGCTATAATCAATAATTAGGAAGCCGGTTCCATACATTTACCCTTCCTTAAATATTTTGCCCGTCTACATATAGGTTCCTCATAAATGGGCTCTTTATAAATCTTGCAAATGCTTTCCCTATCAAGGTAGACATTGCTTCAAATCTTATATTAGTAGCAAAACCATTAATTTCTATATGGCTTATTTGGATTTAGTCATTCGATTTGGTCATAGTTTTGCTTTTTTTTGTAGTTTTGTGTATGTAATACAAAATTTTAAAGTTTGAACCCCTTATGCTTTAGGAGCACCACAGATTTCTTCCGATCGCCTTGTCAGAATGAAAAGCGGGTCAGTAGTGAAAATTGTCATTTTTCTTCTGCTAATTCTTTTGAATGAAATCCACTCGATGCTGGATTTTTTTGTTTACACTTTTTAGAAGAACCTTTAATAGCCTCTTTTAAGGGATCTTGGCTACGTTGGCATTTTAATGATACAGCCCCCCTCTTCCATTGTCTTGAACGATGGAAGAGGAGGAGTTGGATTGCAAATGCCCCTAGTTACTATGTTAAAAGAGGCCCTGTTTCTAAGAAACTCAGTTTTCAAGAAAGCAATCAATAAGCTTTCAGTATACTGACTCTTAAATACTACTAAGAGGCTCACATTATAATATGTTTGATTGAGCAGAATGATTTTATTGTTTCAAGAAAACCCTTTCTGTTCTGCAAAAAATAATTGTTATGATATGTCGCCTGAACCTTTGAGTTCATGTTTCCCACTATTCTAGTTTTCATGCCACCCAAAAATTTAAGAGAGCCTTGAGAAACTTTTGTGCTAAGCTCTTATTAAAATTTGTTAAATTTCAGTGTTAATTTTCTAAGTTTCTGGTAAAATAAAAAGTGTTTAAGAAGTCAATTTCCATTGGTTCGTAATTAGAAAACACTCGAAGCATCCGTCTTGACAATGATTTACATTTCTTTTCTAGAACGCCGTACGACTTATGGAAAGAGGCTTTTGCTGAATTTTTCCCACCAGCGGTAAGAGAAATAAAAACTATCTATCTGTCTCATCTTCATTTCATTCTCTTGTATTTTTGATCCATTTTCTCTTGCTGAACCGAATCAGTGCTATGCGTCGATATCATTTAATCTCATTCTGATCTGTTGTAGAAAAACGACGATTCAAGTTCAAGCCCTGATCCTGCTACTGATCCTCGATACGCAGAACCTATTATTGATTCAATGAGGGCACAAAAAGATGAGGTAGAATACTTTAATCTAGCTGTTTATCAAGTCCGGTTTCCATACATATTTGTTGTCATGAATGCCATGAATGTCATGATTGTCTATATAGTAGTACTATATAATAAAGTTAAGAAGAATAACAACGTAAAAGGAATTCTTATTAAGTACTCGTTACCCTCTGTAAACACTCTACTATATGTAGAAGTGAAGATATCCAAGAAGAGAAGAGAATTATATCATTTTATAACTAAACAGAACATTAATATATAACTTCATATGAAACGTAAGACACCATCTTTGCAACTACCGCATGGTACTTAAAATATGATAATTTATGCATAACTAAAATGAGGCTAATCAAAGAGTCCTTTCTCAGTCTTTAATTCAACTATATTACACCCTCGTTATACCTTCTAAAAATAATGTGTTTTAAAGTACAATCGTTATACCCACGTTTTCCCCTCGTTATACCTTCATTTTAAACTTGTGTCTTATCTACTTTTACAGGAGCTTGCAAGATACCGTAAAGAAATGCAACGAAAGGCAAAAGAAGCAAGCATGGCATCACAGCTCAATGCCTCTTCGAACACAGGTTTACGAGTTAAGAAAAAAACATAGTTGTCAACTACATCTTCTAACTTCAAAGCACTAGTTAAATTATTTAAGGTAAGTCTATTTTAAGTTCTAAATAAGTGAAGCGAAGGCACGTTACTACATGGAATTTAAACTTGCCGTAAAGTTGCCGTTTTTGAGTCTATTACTAGCCTAGGGCTACTCAGAATAATAAGACTTTCTAGGCCTTATTATTGCTTGTTATTGTGCTACGAACATCTTTCACGCGATTTTACCACTTTTCTGAGAGAATTAAAGTTAAACTTCTGACTCTTCTTCAATTTGCCACCTAATTTTATGGGGTTTGGTTAAAATCATACCCATGGTTAGAGAATTTCCGGGCCAAAAACCCACCCATATGGGCGGAACATACCCGTACCCAAATTATACTAAGTATCCCCCCCCGGGGGGTGAACCTAGAAGTATTGAGCCCTGTTTACACTACGAAATTTCAACCCGGGTTCGACCCGGGTTGAAGTTAACCCGGGTTAAATTTTTGTAGTGTAAACGCGACTTACCCGGGTTGAACCCGGGTTAAAGTAACCCACCATCAGATGTGGGTTACTTCAACCCGGGTTCAACCCGGGTTCAACCCGGGTTAGTCGCGTTTACACTACAGAAATTTAACCCGGGTTCGACCCGGGTTGAAGTTAACCCGGGTTAGATTTTTGTAGTGTAAACAGGGCTTTGGAAATAGTGTCATGAATTAAGGGTTAGAGTGCAGCTCAATGAACTCTTTGCGTATTCCTTTAATCGGATATTTTCCAGAGCACTTTCGTTTCCTTTGAAGTATCAATCTCAATCTTTTAGCGTGGCAATACTGCTGTTTTGATTCAAACGCGTTACGCTTTCTACGTATTCCGTTAAAATTTGACTGATTTTCCTCATTAATCATTTACTACTTTCGCAAGATATACGTTCCTTATTCCGCCCACAAATCAAGTATTTTGATCCGTTTCCACAACACCTGGACCAAACAACCAAGAAACTTTCTAGAATGTTTGGAAATGTTTCGTCCGTGGGCCTCCCACTTCGAAGAATCCCTATTTGTTTTGCTTTGTCCATTGTATTCCGAGCCAATAAAACTTCATATATAGGGACATAAATTAGGGGCAATCGACCACAAAATTTGTGTACAGTTTATGGACAATTTAGGGACGATTTGGGGACAATTTAGGGACATGTTGCTGTCCGACTTTTGGGGACAAAAATTAATGTTTATCCCTAAACTTTCTGGTTCATTTGTTTTACTGTGATAACCAGAATTGCTTCCCAAGTCCCTAATTTCCGCTCACATTGATTGAATATATATCGTTGTTGTTCGCTTCAATCAGTTTGAGAGTCCAGCAAATCTATTCAATAGCCATTACTTGCGACTGAGGTATTAAGTCTAACAGATAACTTCAGGATATCATATTTACTTGAATAAATGAGCGCTTGTGGCGCTTGTGTATTTTTCCACCCTCCATAGGTGGCGCTAGTTTCAGGGAGGTGCTCTTCCAAGGGGTGCGGTCTTACAAGGGATTCCTTCTCTATTTACTTCCAGAACTAAGATTGCGGCTGCAGAAATCAGTGTCTCTCAAGAACAGAAAAAGGGAGATGTTTTTAAAAACAGGCCTGTGTTCTAAGGGTATTTAATGATAATTTGCTTCCTCAAGCCATTCCCTTAAAGAATCGAATTCCCCCAAGTGTCACATTTAAATCTTCAACACATTTGCAGAATAAGAAATGCTGGTATCATTCGCATACATGTTCACATGGCAGTCTTTAACTTTCAGACAAAAAGGAAGGTCATTAATATATATTATCAACATAAGAGACCAAAGACAGGACCCCTGTGGAACACCACAGTTCTTGAACTGTTGATGTAACATCATTAACCTTATATAGCTGCTTTCTGTTTTGAGGATATGGTGTGAACCGTCAATTCCATATTTCTGCAACTTTTTAATCAGGATATCATGATCTGCTGTGTCAATAGCTTTCTTGTGGTCTTTGTTGAGGATAAGTTCTTCATTCCTCTCTTCAGTCGACTTTCTCTGCATTTTCATGGAATGTCTGTAACAATGGAGAGTGTGAGATCTGCCTAGATGCCTTGTAAGGTTTATTATCAAATGCTTGATGCCATTGTGAAATCAAAGAAAAGAGCTGCTCATCATCTGCTGGGGAATTCGATCGCGGAATCTGTCGATTCAATCTTTCATTATTATACGCCCGAATCGCTTGTAGATTCGGCGCTGATGTTGATAGTCTATCATTGGGCTGTTTCTGTGTGGTTTTCGCAGTCTCAACGTAGCTGTTCGTCGGTGATATCATAGAAGTATGTCGCCTTAGCCTCGTACTGGTTGGCCTCGGTTGTGTGTTTTGATTCGGCGATGATACAATATTTAGATGTTGAAGCGAGATTCGATTAGGCCTTCGCTTTGGCATATTGATTCTCGGCATCATTTCGTAGCAAACTGACATTGATCTACTCTCGCGTCGCCTTTGGGACTTAGGTAAGGCTGTTCCTTGGCCCAAGCTATACTGCTTTAAGCTGTGCAGTGAGGGATTCGGGCTTATGCTGTCATCGGGAGATGGTTGAGCAGCGCTTTCTCTGAATGATGGCGATGCTGATTGCTCGTATAGTTTGTAAATGTCGACGAGAATTTCTTTCGAATTACGTTTGCTAATGCCATTCCCATAATCACTTCTGGCCTGTTTATTCTGTCTCGTTTTTATTTCTTTTGACCTAATTTCTGTCTTGCTATAGCACGCGGTTGACTGTGTTCTGTGTTTTGAACCGTTTGCAATCACGGACGGTTTTGTATTCTTTCGAAAATGCGCAGTATTCGTGGGGAAACTTTGATTCGCTGTCCATTCTGGCGTCTTCGCGTCGCATCCGTCACTCTCCCGTCGATCCTTGCCATTGATTGACTGTCTATTTACATTGTCAACTGCATCGTCACGTCCGCACGGTAGCTTTACCGCTTTAGCGGATGAATAATTTTCAACGGACTCGTCGCACCCGTTCATAATAAGACTTATATTGAAACCATACTTATCCGCTATGGCTTTAAATTGACCAAATAATCCTCCAGCAGAGGAATTGACGTAATGAAGGGCAGTCCTTCCTGATTCATCCCTTGCAAATACATCAAAATCATCACAAAACTTCAAGTAATACTCAGCTAATAAGTCTTTCTTCTGCTGGCACGCGTAGTGCAACGCGTTCATTCCTCGATCGTCCGTTAGCTCAATCTCCCCACCGCTTGCCATAAACAGCTTCGCCAATGCTACAGCTTTACGCTGATCTGTGTAAAACGACAAGAGTATCAGCGGCGTTCGCTTGAATTTGTCCCGCGCGTTTGGATTGCTACCAGCCTGAAGTAGAAGCTTGACTCTGTTGTAATGCCCTTTTATCAGCGCGTGTTGCATAGAAGAAAATGTACTTTGGTTAAGCATTCTAGTATTTCTCCGTTGAATGTCTTATAACTCGAAGATTTTCGCGGTTTCTTTTACAGCTAGTAATATCGGATCAGTGTCTTTCCCATCATACTATATTCATTTATTCTTTCTTAATTCATTAGTTTTTTCTAAAAACTCCTTCAGATCTTGGTGAAGAAATAATCGAAACATCTCGCACCATTGAGCATCGGTAGCACTGCCATTCTGCTAGACAGATACCGAAGAACTAAATATTTTGATGTTGTTTATTTTATCGTGAACTTTCATTACTTTCTTGTTCGAAGCTCGTCAACCTACTGACACCTGCATCTTCAAGTATTTTGATTGTATCTTGGAGATGATTATATGAAATTAGCTGCTCATTGCTCTCAGCAGATGCAATTGCACCTATATCTCTGTTGCATATTCCGGGGGAGGGCTTGCTTAAATGACTGGTTTGCCTCTATGCAGATATTTGCTTTGTCACTTGATTATGATAGAACTAATTTTTTCATAGGTGATCATGATTATTTTATGATGACATGATTAATAATGACTGATTTATTTAAAGATGGTGATTTATGATGAAGGTGATTAATTGATTGATCGATTTATTATGATTATGATAATGATGATTGATGATGATGATGCCGATGCCGATGATTATTATTTTCATGATAATGATGCTGTTGATGATGATGATGATGCTGATAAGCAGTGATGATGATGGTGATTAAGATGCCTGTCATGATGATGATGATGATGATGATGATGATGATGATGATGATGATGATGATGATGATGATGATGATGATGATGATGATGATGATAATGATAATGATAATGATTATGGTAGTGATTATGATGACGTTGATGATCATATGATCATGATGACCATGATGATGATGATGATGATGATGATGATGATGATGATGATTATGATGATGATTATGATGATGATGATGATGATGATGTTGATGATGAGGATGATGTTGATGATGATGATGATGTTGATGATGATGATGATGTTGATGATGATGATGATGATGATGATGATGATGATGATGATGTTGATGATGATGATGATGATGATGATGATGATGTCAATCAGTCAAAAAATCCAATGCCTTATGTTATCATGTCTTACTTTGAAACCCATACTTTCTGTTGTTTCATAAACTGAGAGAACATTACTGTTGTCATTTGCAGCTGTTTAGCACTTGTTGTTATTTTCTTTTTTCTTATCATTAGGATATTCTGTAGTCACCTGTTTTGTTGTCTTTTAGACGGAGGTATAACTGTTTACAGGCTTTCAAGTTTGGAAATAGTTAGGGTGGGTAAAAGAAAAGAGGCTCCTGATTTGGGTGGGGGGGGGGGCATTTTGAATGGTATGCTAGTAACGTTCGACTTACAGGATTAACAACAACCAAAAAAAAACAACCCCAAACTACGATGTCTACCTTATAAAAATCTCGCAGTTGCTTGCGTATTCTCTCCTCTGCATCATCAGCAAGTTTGAAGAGAGAAAATTGAAGTTTGTATATAAAAAGACAAGAGCTGAGCTGAATGAGTCCAGAAGAGTGTTCAACTTTTTTCCAAACAAAAATACCCCTAGCTGACAATCTTGGTTACCTAGCAATGAAAACAGGCGTGTTTTAGGTGTCGAAGAATATTTTATTTTCCTCTTATCGACCTTCCTCCGGGCAATGGCCATGTGACCGTATTTTTTCCTCACTCTACCCATAGAAAATAGAAGGAGGACCTCTTTTCTACTGACTATGCTCTATCAATATCATTATGCGATTCAAAGTAACGGATCAAGAATGCATCCTTGTGGTACACCACTTTCAAGTTCGCTATGCAATGCAGGTCCAGATACTACTCAGCTTTGCCAGATGTGTAATGATTGATATTGATATTGATATATATTTCTTTTATGTTAGTTACAACAAATAGTGATATACACTAATTCATACTAACATTAAGCAACCATAGGAATTGCATTGATCAACTCATTTAGTGCAAAAGGAGCACTCGCATTTTTTAGCGAGGAACCAAGTTTTGATCAAATTTTTAAACTGTTTAGTGTTACTCGCCGTTTTGATTTCATTAGGAAGGGAATTCCATATTTTTGGCCCTTGATAACATAAGGACTTAATGCCAAAGCCTGTGGTTCTAACTTTTGGTATTTCAAGAAGATTTGTGCTCCGTAGATTGTGGTCTAGTTTTTTAGGTAAAAAATAGTCCTTCATAAAAACAGGATTTAGGTTATTCAAAGTTTTGAATACCTCTAAAGCAAGGAGCCTTATCGACTGTATATGAATGGTGGTCTCCATTGAATCAGATAGTAGTTTTTCATACGTAGAAGTATAGTCAGAATATGCAAGTCGTAGTGCTCTCTCATTTATCTTTTCTAGTTTGTCTTGGCTCCTTTGGTGCATAACATCCAAATAAGTGGACAGTAATTAAAGTGGCATAAGATAAACGAGTTAATTATAATTTTCTCTCTTTTTCCCCCATGAACCTAGCTAAGCGTTTTAGAGAATTAAGTTGTTTTGCTGCTTTTTTACAAATTTTATCAATATGGGCATCAAATTTTAAACTTTCATCTATCTCTATACCTAGCAGAGTTACATTAGTCTCGACTTTTATTTTTAGATTCTCATTAATTTCAAAATGTTCTATGTTCTTGTTTTTATTTCCAATAGTAATGGCTTGGAATTTAGAACCATTAGCAGTCATTTCGTTTGACTTAAACCATTCAAGACATTTATTGGTGTTTATTTTTATCAAATTTATTAATTCTTCAGTGCTTGAGGTGGTCACTGTCAGTGTGTTGTCATCGGCAAAATTACAGAGAGACCCATCACTGAGGTTATAAAAGATATCATTTATAAAGGAGTTGAAGAGAAGAGGTCCTAGTATTGAACCTTGTGGCACACCTTGTCCTAATTCATCCCAAGAGCTATATTGTCCTTTTACTTTTACTCTTTGCTTTCTATTTGACAAATAATTCTGGATGAATAAGAGTGAATTTTCTTTTATCCCATAAGCATGTAGTTTTGCAAGTAGAAGATTCTTTGGGAGACAATCAAAAGCTTTTGATAGATCCATTAGAATCGCCCCTATATGTGCATTTTGCTCTAGTCCTTTTCTCCAGTTTTCTATTAATCTGAAAAGTGCATGTTCGGATGAAAAATGCTTTCTGTACGCACATAAATATGGAGAAAATTTACCTTGGAGAAAAGGGAAAGCTGAAGTTCTATAACTTTTCAAAAACTTTAGAGAATGTAGTAAGTAGACTGATTGGCCTGTAATTTTCTTTGTTAAATGGATCCTTTTTCTTGTACACTGGTGTGACTATTGCCTTTTTAAAGAATTAGGAATGTACCTTGCGAAATACATTTGTTAATTATATCAAGTAAAGGTTTAAGGATAATATCTACAGAGATTTTTAGAAATTTGGCATTTATCATATCATGACCCATCGCTTTTTATGATTAAGATCAAGAATAATTTGCTTAAGCACTGGTGCTGGAACTGATAGGAAATTGAAAATTGATTCGTCTTGTAAATTAAGTTTTATTCTCCCAATACTAGGATGGTTCTCGAAGCCCTTGATGATTTCATCAATTGTCGGGTAGCTCCCAGCGTTCTTATTAGCTGTAGTGCTGGTTTGGCTAATGCTGACAAAATGTTTATTCATAATTTCTGCAACAGATTGAGGGTTACTGACAAGACTATCGTTTTCAGATATTGTAATTTCAGAATCAGTGTGGCCTTTGCCGAAGAAGTAGGGTTTCAACTTCTTCCAAAATGTTTTGGAGTCAAGTGTGCCGTTTTGACAAATCTTGGTAAAGTAATCTGATTTCAGATGTTGACGAAGATTTGCACAGTGGTTTCTTTGCTTTTAAATCTTTCATAATTAACAGTAGTTTTGATTTGTTATAGGCATTTTAAATTTAGTTCTTAGCATTATTGCTTTTCTATGTACCTTACTGAGGGGTTTATTATTTGCCCTAACTATTTTGGATTTTAATGGTGCGTGATAATTAACTATGCTATCGAACAAATCTTGAAAGTATTCGAATGCCTGATTGCCGAATGATGTAATGATCCTGATTGCCGAATGATGTAATGATCCTGTGTAATCAGGGACGCCTGCACTTATGGAGGGCAAGGGGGGCAAAGGTTTGAAGAAGGGCAACTGAGAGGGTTTGGGGGCGTAGCCCCCAAGAAAATTTTAAGTGACCACGCCCTTCAGAAGCCTGGAAAACGTGGGAAACGCCCTTTAAATTTTTTCATTGACAATAAAACTGTTTAAGATTTACTCGATTTTGCAAGAGCAATCTTTTTTTTGAAGAATTCTTATGCATTTAAAGTCATAAAGGTGAGTAATATGATGTTGCTATTGGTTTTCAAAAATGATTTTCTCTGTTCATTAATTTTTGAAAAATTACGGGCGACAAGTTTCACATCGATTTTCCCTCGACCCAGAAACAAATAATGAAATCAATATATGATGGTCCTTTCTTGCCTTTCTTCTATTCTACAATTCTGCAATATTTATCAGACAACTTTAAAGCTATTATAAAAATAATTGTTGTCGCTGAGGGCACATCTTGCCCCTCCTTGCCCCCCTTGGATAAGGGCAGGAGGGGCAGTTGCCCCCCTTGCCCCTCCACCGCAGGCGTCATTGTGTGTAATGATGTGTAATGTGTGATGACCCTGTGTAATGATTTCCCTCTCCACAATTTGGAAGGACATAAAAGTAATCGAGACCGTGACCTGGTTGTGACGCTACTGTGGCTGGGGCTAGAACTCCGAAAATTTCTGATACCTGAAAGAAAGCCAAGTTTTGTTGAAACTTTGCATAATAAGAACTAACACCAAGTTTTTAGGAATTCGATTGCTCCACACCTGATTGGTGGAAAATGAGAATATCCTGCAACGTGACCCTGCGGAGAAGCGGAGAAGGGGATTTCCATGTTCTCAAAAACAAAAAAGTAAAGCGTGGGGGATCTTCACTCTTCAGATTTTCGGTGAGCCCAGTCCTCTTCTGAAGGCTAAGATAAGTTGTGGCTGGCCCTTCGCAGTTTCCTTTTCATTTTCTTGAAAAAAAGAAACGTAAAGATGGCTACAGTAAAGGTGAGTGTTTTTGAGGCTTGTCAAAGTCAAGAACGTTGTTTATTTGCAAGCTTTTATTGTCAAATTTTAACGAGGAAACACTTTTACTTTTAGGCCACTGAATTTTGGCCCAAGCCTTTGGCGCGACCCCGATGGGCATGCGCATGGTCCCCCTACAAAATCGATAGGAAAGCTTCCCGTTTTGACCCTTGGTCATGGTCACAAAATTTTGTTCAAAGCAGATAATTTTTGAGATCTTGGGCATGTTTTCCTTGCTCATTATAATAAACTTGAGCCAAGAATGCCCTGCCATAACATTGATGCCCTTTCAGGGCCATTGGAAGCAGGGGGGGCTGGGCGGGCTTGAGCCCCCCAATAATTTTGAGAACAATAGTATGACATCATGAAATCATTACGTCGCCTAGTACTGTTTAGTTGTTAAGCCCCCCCCCTCAATCTAAGATTCCTTCCGATGGTCTTGTTCTTGCTTGCTTAGCTTGCAAGTAATGGCAAGAAAGAATTTTGCAGAGTTGACCAGAGTTGTTGAGCAAAGTATAACTTGCAGCCTGTGTATGGCTGTGGGTTCAGGGGCACCTGCAGGAACCCATGGTGGCAGGGGCAGAGGCAACAAATTTGGGGCAAAATTTTTAGGGGGGCAACTGATGGCTTAAGAGGGACAACTGCCCCTGCTTCTGGTGCCGTTGGACATCAAACTGTTTATTTAGCCCTTGTCTCTGTCTGTTCTGTGCTCTCCTTGCTAAGCACAGAAACTGTTATCTTGCAAAATCAGAATGTGTGTGCGCCTATCTATCTAATTCTGGTATACAATTTTACTTGAATTTTATTTGTTTTATTTATTTTATTTACATTTATAGTTTATTTTTCTTCAAGATTGGAATAATTGGAGGAACAGGGTTTGATGACCCAGAATTATTTGAAGATAAAGTTGAAAATTCTGTCACTACACCTTTTGGAAAGGTATTCATTTTTATGTGCAAAGAATGAGCACATCTTAGGAAAATAAATTTTTCCACAAGTGGCATACCACAATAGATGGGATTCGAACCTGGACTGCATGACCAGAGAGCCAACGACGTTTCCACTGAGCTATAGAGCTCAATGAAATCGCCGAGTAACTCTCTAAGTCATACAGCCTTCGGAAAATAATCTTTTTAACTGTACATAGATGTACTGTATTAATGGTATTTGCAATCTTTTTCTAGCCCTCTGATGTTCTCATATGTGGAAAAATATCAGGAGTTGACTGTGTTCTGCTGGCCAGGTAGATGCTTGTTAACATTGTTCACAAAAAAGATATATTTTTATAAAGATAAGAAAAAATGGAGCTTATCCTTGGGTGGGCTTATCTACAGGAAGGACAAGTAGTAAAGACTATTGGTGGACTATCTTAGGGCGTGCTATTCCCAGGGGGCAGAAGTGGCTAGTGGAGACTATTAGGGGACTATTTTAGGGTGTGCTAATCTCAGGGGGCACTGTTTATTTTTTGGGTACTGGGAATGTCCTTTTTCATGATTTTGGTATAAGAAATGGTATCCATTTTCCCAATTCTTGTTTGAATAGTGTCCAATAGTGTCCAATTTCTACATTTATGTATAAGAATAAGAACTGGTTTTGGTATGAGGAAGGGTATCGATTTCCAATAGGGGGCATTTTTGCTTAGAATTGGTACAAATTGGGGTAATAACTTTTCCTAAAATGGTTATAAAATACACCTTTTCAACTAAGAACCTCGTTTCCAAAATTTACGAAAATTTGTTCGTACAAAAATTTTGACCCAAAATTCAGACTGAGCACCTTCATTTTAGTGTGGAGGGAAATCTTTACATCTCTAATCCTTGTGATGTTGATTTGATAGAGATTAAAAGTTTGAAAATTTATAAAGGATTTGACCGTGAAAATCGCTTGGGATGAAATTTTTACACCCTCAGTCATTTTTCACGGTCAAATCCCTTACAAATTTTCAAAATTTTTATCACTATAAAATCAACATTATAATGACTAGAGTCGTAAAAATTTGCCTCAACACTAAAACGAAGGTGCTGAACTCGAATCTGAAGTCGAAATTTTTCTGTGATGCAATTTTTAAATTTTTTGAAAACGAGGCCCTTAGTTGAAATGGTGTATTGGGTTTTCTTTTAGCAAAACTGGTGTGTTTTTTAAATTTGGATGGCGTATCTGTAACAAAATCCTGTCAAATGACTCCTTGGGTCTCATGCATAGCAGTTTAGGGTAAACCATTTTGATGTAGCACTTTCTTTCCTAGGCATGCAAAGGGGCAGCTAGTTAATCCATCAAATATTAACTACAGAGCTAACATTATGGCTTTAAAGAATGAAGGTTGCACGCATGTAATTGTGACATCAGCTGTTGGCTCTCTTCGTGAAGAAGTAAAAGTTGGAGATATGGTTTTCGTTGATGATGTTTTTGATAGGACATATCGCAGAGAGACTTGTTTTTATGATGGGAAACCTGGTCATCCTGTTGGGATCTGCCATATTCCTATGCATGAACCTTTCTGTAAAGAAACCAGAAAAGTGAGTTCAAAGTCTGTTGAATTGTTATTACAAAAGTCCATGATAGCAAAACAGCAGAAAACTTCTTTGTTAATACTTAAGGCAAAGCCAGGTGTATGTTTCATTTAGGGGTTTTGGAATATTTCCGCATCAAAACGAAAAATGCCGGTGCTGTGCAGACAGAAAGAGTTTGTTTTCTCACTTGGGTTCTTTATTGGATTGGGATATTATTTACGCGATATGGTCTTCTTTTATTTATCTCGTACCGTATTCATGGAGGGGTATTCCAGATCTCGTTTCTACGGAACGGATCTGGTCCCAAAAATTTCACGAAAGGCTTTTCGTTTGCATTATAAAGAGAGCCGTTTTTCTGTCACCAATGTGTAGAGATGATTCAAATCCAAACGCATGAGCGAATAGAACACAAGTGTGGCTATATACAGCAATCATAATAAAAAGAACATAAACTATATACAAGGCTAACGGGTCTCCACTGAGATCCGGAATTACCGTGTAGTAGCGATCTATTACGACACACAACGATGATAACAAAGAATAAACTAAAATTTACAGAATATATTGGAACACACGCGGAAATAAGAATAACTAACCAATCACATACAAAAACGACAGGACAGGCGTTTCTTAAGATTTACGAAAAAAAGACGAAGCACGTTACAAAAACAACTAGTCATCAGCCATAAGTAAACACTGAATGATACGAAATAGAGGCTATAACGTTGTAAGAAAGTACAAGTTAAGCAGTGAAAAGGCAGAGAATTAAATATACTTCCAGAAGATTGCCTCTCGGTATCCAAAGCATATTCATGTAGCTAAAAACACTACCGATGCGAGCAATATTGGAAACATTTGGACATAAAGCTTTTCACGTCTCATACTCCTCAGTGTATAAACGTCAGAAACAGACCGAAACGACTAAAAAAGATGGAATTCCTGCCCAGATGCGGTTCGAAAAGCACCAATCAGAAAGTAGCGCTGAGTTGACATTGTGTTTTCAAAACCAATTGATTTTTCCATAAGTAAAATTTTTTTAATAAGCAACCGCTCATTAAGCAACTAGGGCTGAAGTGACAGTGACCTAAACATTAAGCGTCTTGAGGGCTCAATAGAATTACTGTGAGCAACTAAGAAGTCAAGCAACCAATACGCTTTCTTGTTGTTAGGAAATTGTTCCTTCTTATGTTTTGCATGTTGAAGTTCTTTAACTAACGTTTCTCCCCTTACTGTCTCCCAAAAGTCGAGTTGTAGGCCTAACAGTTGATAATTTTGACCCGCGAAGTCAGGGGTGGTTGTTAGGTACAAAAAATGTTAAGCAACTTTTAAGTGACTTTGAGGGCTGAAATGTCTAAATTTTAAGCAACTTTTAGATCTTAATAAAAGTCCAGTTGCTTATTACAAAAAAAGTGTACTACAATTGATGGGATATGGAAATCTCACTCTGAGCTAAAGAGCTCAATTGAATCGCAAGCCATACAGCTCAAAGCTCTCCTCATATTTGGCTTGTTAAGTACCAGACATATTTATGTATTTTTTCTTGAATGGCAAATGATATGACCTAACCAGTGAATGGCAATTATTCTCTATAGATCTTGCAAGAAACTGCTAAAGAACTCGGTATTTCGCATCACGAAAAAGGAACATGTGTTGTCATCGAAGGCCCTCGATTCTCAACAAAAGCCGAAAGTAGGTTCTATCAAAGTCTCAATGCAAGCCTGGTTGGCATGACACTTTGTCCTGAAGTCACTCTCGCAAAGGAAGCTGGGCTATGTTATGCTGCCATTGCTATGGTAACTGATTATGATACATGGAAAGAGGATGCGGAAGTAAGAATTCATTTATCTTAAGCCAGGCTTATGTCGACCTATGACAAGATAGATCTAACGAAAACTAGTTGTAACTGCTAGCTTATGTCAACGCCATGTCAACCACCCGGGGGGGGGGGGTACTTAGTATAATTTGGGTACGGGTATGTGCCGCCCATATGGGTGGGTTTTGGGCACTGAAATTCTCTTAACATGGGTATGATTTTAACCAAAACCCCATAAAAGTGGGTGGCAAATTGAAGAAAAGTCGAAAGTTTAACTTTAATTCGGTCAGAAAAGTGGCGAAATCGCGTCAAAGATGTTCGTAGTACAATATCAAGCAATAAATAGGTCTAGAAAGTCTAATCATTCTCATATTCCGCTTATTTCTACTCATAAAATAGGGTCTGTTTCTGCAAAGGTTTACATTATAAGTGGGTGGGTTTCCGAAATCTGGGCGGCACATCCCCGTCCATTCATAAGTGAAGTACACCCCCACGGGGTCAACCACTTATACCGCTTTCACACAGCAAATTAAACCAGTTGAAGTTAAATCAGTTTAACAAATGTTGTGTTCTCGTTGGCCAATCAAGTGATTCCAATCGCTTTGATTGGTGGAAATTTGACAAAGCAGTTCTAGGCCCATCTTTTTAAACGATTCGGAGTCCTAGTAGGCCCTCACCTTTTAAACGATTCTCTTCGCCATTTCGGAGAGGAAACCTGTTAGGCCAACCGAATTTTTGGTTTAAATGTGTCAGTGTGAAAACAGTTTATGGTGCTTCGTCACCAGAACTAATATCCGGTTAAAATCTGAGGATGCTCAATTTTTTTTACTGACCATGTTGACCTGCCCACGTGTAGACTTAATACAAATCGACCCATTTTTTCACAAACCATAACTGCAATAGGATACAGGGGATGTAGCTAGGACTTGTAGGATGTATGAGAATCGGCGATCCCGGTCGTGGAGCGCGGAGAGGATTCCCTTACTCAAGTTGTCTGCCATCTTCCAGAAAAATTTCACGCCAACCCAGACCTCTTTGAAAAGGCCTATTAGTCATCGTAGTTGTTCAGGTAATCGAAGAAGTAGAGCAAGCTCAACTTCCTGGAACTGTGCGCCGACTAGTTGCCATAAAAAGGATCAAGTTATAAGATAATCTAGTGACGAAATAATTTCTATTTTCTAATGTACATATCATTGTTAACGGTTTACATATGACCTCTTCAGTATCTTTTATCAGCTTAGTTGGAATCTTGCTTTTATTTTGTAGGTCGATGTTCCTAGCGTATTGAAAACAGTGAAAGGTAACGCGTTAAAGGCAAAGAAAGTCATTGTTAATTCAATACCAAAAATTGCTTCCAGAGACTGGACGAATATAATCGAGAAAAACAAGGTATATTTTCTCTATGCTCCTCATCTCCTTTTGTTAATGGGCAAGTTTTTTGTCAAGCAATTTTGTCTTTTCTGTTTAATGTTAAGCTTTCACTGCTGTTCAGGACTTTATTTACACAAGAACGTGGAGAAGAATTGGACCTAAAATAGACTGACGGGGATAAAATTGTTTCGTGACATGTTTCTTG
Organism: Chrysaora quinquecirrha; assembly: GCA_014526335.1. Lineage (NCBI taxonomy): Eukaryota > Metazoa > Cnidaria > Scyphozoa > Semaeostomeae > Pelagiidae > Chrysaora > Chrysaora quinquecirrha. The sequence goes on from JACTAT010000122.1 coordinate 483,333, forward strand.
TTCTAACACAACCCTATTTTCATCTTCGAGAGCTTTTCTTAGAAATTTTATGTGATTTGGACGGTCAAGTCTCGAGAAATATTTCTTTTTTGCAAAATCAACAAATATCTTCAAATCAGACAGATTCAGATTCCGTAAAGAAAAGTAAATTTTTTTACTTAAGGTAGGTACAAGAACTAGCTCATGTCATAATTTTGTTTCCGGTTTTTACAGGAGGTTGTCCAGAACTCGCTGTTGCTGCCACCAGAGAAATCCAATTCATCTTAAAAAGACACAATGACGTCATAGGCAATAGCTCCAAAGATCACAACAGTAGGCTCAGGTACTTCTTAGGAAGGTCCACAGTAGTTTGAAATTACATTAAGATCATTACTAGTATCAAGGTTAAGCCACAAATATTTTTTTATAAGAAACAAAAAAAATTGCCCTGAAAAAATTGTATTGAAAATTGGACCTGAAAAATTTGTACTGAAAGTTTCTTAGAATTTTCCGATTTTGTGTACTGAAAATCTCTAACGAGTTTCGTTAATATCTGTTTTAATGAAGTTTCTCATATTTTTGGCCATTTTAGAGTCTTAGAAAGAGTTTCTTATTAAAAAACACGTATTGTGCTCTGTTAATATGCAACTTGTCTAGAAGGGCTCCTTGTCTTGTCAATTAACTGTAAAAACCTTCTTAGAAGCTTTATGTTGTTTTTGATAAACACAATGTTTCTATTTTTTATTCTTGTTTTTGAATTTTCGTAACAAATGTTGCTCCTTTTCTGTCGCTTCCACAGTCTTTAAGGCCTGGCTAAAAGATCAAACATTGTTTATCAAACATTTGAAATTAGCTTATCAAGCGATGTTGGAACGTTTGCCCATTGCTTGGCAAGCTGAATTTGCTGGATAAGTTAAACAAATTTTGCTTGACCCAAGCGAAAATCTTTTGAAAAGCAATGCTTTCCAACGTAGCCAAACGGTAAAACATTTTGCTTGACATGCAAATGCTTACAATATTTGGCAAACAATGATTGATCATTTGGCTAGGGCCTAAATTTTCAGTTAAGAAGTTTAGTAGCAGGGTCTTTGAGAATGAAGCCGACTATGGATTTCGCGAGGCTTACTGGTGTCATGCTCTTGGATAATAATTTTGCATAGGTAAGCGCTCTATTTACCACTGTATTCTGCTATAGAATTTTTTCAAATTTATCTCTCTAATCTATTCCCACTGTGTTCTTTTAAGGACCTATTTAGAAGAATAGCCTTAGGCTGATTTTTTGTTAAGGATCCAGAAAGAAAACCCTCTGACTAAAACAACGAAGAGACGTTGCAATATAATAACTCTTTTTTTTGATAAGCAACTTGACTTTCGTCTAGCCCTCAAAGTTGCTTAAACGTTGCTTAACATTTTTGTACCTACAAACCACCCCTGACTTCGCAGGTCAAAATCGTCATCTGTTAGGCCTACAACATGATTTTTGGGAGACAGTAAGTGGAAAAACGTTAGCTAACGAACTTCAACATGCAAAACATAAGAATGAAGAACAATTTCCTAATACAAGAAAGCGTACTAGCTTGGTTGTTTGACTTCTTAGTTGCTTACAGTAATTCAATTGAGCCCTCAAGTTGCTTAATGTTAAGGTCAGTTCAGCCCTAGATGCTTATTGAGCGGTTGCTTATTAAAAAAAAGTGTATAACTAGTAACCCAATTGATAAAGTTGAAAACCTTTGAAGAGCCAGTGTTAACCCACAAACAAACAGTTGCTAGTCACGAATTTTGCTCCTTCGAAGCTCTACCAAAGACCAAGCAAGACTCTAGCCACTAGCCATGCCTCTTTGTGACACAATGAAGCTGCTGCCAAACAAAGGGCTGGACAAGGAATGGACCCAGGATGTACATTACTTATGTATGGATGGGAATGTGCCGCCGAGATTTACAGACGCAACCGCGTATTATGTAGACAAAGACCCCATATTATGTGTAATAATAAGCAGAATTTGAGAGTAATGTGACTTTCTGAGCCTCAATATTACTTGAAATCGCACTACGAACATCTTCGAAACGATATTAACATCATTCGGACTCAAATAAAATGGAAATTTTTAGTTATCTTCAATTTCCCACCCTCTTATATGGGAATTTGGCTAAAATCATACCCATGTACGAACATCTCCGATGCGATATTAATACTTTTTGGACGCAAGTAAAATGAGCTTAAGTTTCCTTAATTCCCCACCCTATATGGCGTTTTGGTTAAAATCGTACCCTTGTTTATAGAAATTCAAGGCTAAAACCAACCCATATGGGCGCCACATACCCGTATCTAATTATACTAAGTACCTCTTCCCCCTGCAGAAGGAACAAAATTAAAACAGTTACTTTTCAGTTTTCTGACGATAGGATTGAAATACAGTCCATTAGTGAACTTAGACGTGTATATACGAATCAGTCTCCTAAAGCACGATAATAAAAGTCTTAGTCCCTTTATAATGATTATAGTCTCTTAGTCTCTTCGATTTACTAAATTCAGTTTGTTTCTTGTTCTTCAGATTGCAGTGCCGAGATCACCTTAATTTCTGTCTTAACGTGGCGTGCCTTGGCTCGTAACATCGTGCTCTGACGACGATTTTTCGGAGAATTGGTGAGCTTTGTCGTATGTGGACTACCAGGTACTTCTAATCTTCGTTCGTCGTAAGTTTTCGTTTTCTCATTCCAAAGTTCCGTCTCGTCGGATGCTTAGGAATCGCTGGCGGTATAGGCATTTGGCTCATGCTATACTGTTCAAATATTTTTATCAATTCTTGTCGCTGTAAGCAGCTTCGCGATCTTTTCTGGCTTGTGCTGCTCATAGTTTCCGCGTAATTTGTTGCGCTTGATAGCGTCAGCGGCTCAGATCGTAACGACGAATTCGTCCCCGGCCTGCTAATG
>JACTAT010000122.1:525552-558904 GCA_014526335.1 Chrysaora quinquecirrha
ACATCACTGATGATATCCTCCACATTACTGAAAGATAGCCCTCCACATTACTGCGCACCCTCCACATTACTGAAAGATAGCCCTCCACATTACTGAACATCCTCCACATTACTGCAAAAATTCCTCCACCTTACTGATGATATCCCTCCACATTACTGAACACCCTCCACATTACTGCGAAAATCCCTCCACATTACTGCACATCCTCCACAATACTGCGCAGACATTACCTAGGGTGATGATCAGGCTTTCCAAAACATGAAAATTTTGCACATAAAACGACAAAGAAATCAAGTCTAACTATGTTGCAATATATTTCTATTTTGGTATTCAGTTACTGTCTACGGTATCTTTGCGAGAATCCCTTTCGTGAACTTTATCATTGAGGTCAAAAAGCTGCTATTAATACCGTCTGACTTCGATAACCTATCAAATCAAACCTAATAACTGAATAAAAACTCCATGGTTTTCAACTAACCGCATGGCATTAATTTACTTGGTTGGCATTCCCAAACGTTTAGCTGAGCTGATCGCTGCTTTCAAAGATTAGGCCCTACGGTCAGCAATTCTCATTAGCTAAGACCGCCCTATATCAGATTTCACGGCCAAAGTTCATTTTTTCTTATGCCTGTTTGAAATGAAAGTTTCTAGTAGCTGAAAGTTTAAAAGCAGAATTACAGGAGCCAGGAAAATAGAGTTTCAGCAGTTTTAAGGAGTTTTAAGATAGGAAAACTGACCTGAACTGATATGAACTCACTAAGCCACTCAGCATTGACTTAACATTCTTCGCATTCATATCGTTCTTTGCCAACAGCAACAGCAACATTCACAACAACAACAACTCAATTGCTGTTTGCTTCAGATTCATAGTGGGACTCATAATCAAACAGTCATAACCCTGCAAGAACATTTCAGAGTCCTTGGAGAACATATATCCTTGCTATCGTCAATGCAGCAAAATTTTGTAAACCCGTCTCAATGAACATATTCACGTTGACCTCTTTCCCCCCAACCAACCGTCACTGCCTTTCTCTACCCTTGGGACTGTAAACTGACTTTTGTGAAGGACGTGACGCCCAACCTTCAAAACCATGTCAAAACGTACCCCACTTTATGCCTAATTTCAGAAAAGCTATACCCCACTTTGTAGCCACTTGCTGGCCAAAAGGTTTACCTCGCCATACAGTATACCTATTTGGGAAAAGGTATACCCCCACTTTGTACCAATTTTGCAAAAATGTATATCACACTTTGTACCTAATTTGCGAAAGGTATGCCCCCGGACTTTATGTATGCCCCGGACTTTATACCAAGGGTATTTTGCAATAACGTATGCCCTACTTTTTACCTATTTGGCGAAAACGACGTCTGCGAATTTAATCGACACGAAATATCGATTTCCTTTCTTATACAATAGTGGTGAAAAATCAGTATATTTTGTTGTACAGAAATTCGAAAATTCTACACCTCCTTGTATTAAAATCGTGGAAATGATACCCTTTAGGCCCCTTCGCCTGTATCCTTTGGGCCTTTCTTGGTTTCCACAAGTGGGAATGATTTCATGACGCACGCCCTTATTCAGGCGGGTGCCTGCTGCGAAATTTTGCTTTGACTAAAATCTTCTACATTCCTCTGTGAAGTGAATCACTTCTCCTACAGGTGTATCAAAATGAAATTTCAAGAATTCCCCAATATCATCATTCTCTCTGTTATTTTGTAATCTTTTTACGCTTTCCAGTGGCGCTTGCGTATATGATCAAACGTTTAGCTGTGAGATGCAAGAAGGGGGTCGCTGTGATGCAGATGATCACAGATTATCTCATAAAATTTAATTGCAAGATGAATTTTGTATGTAGCTTGCGCCTTGCCTTCATTAAATCCAGTTTACATAAAGCACTGTCGCCTAATGTACAACTTATGTTTGCAAGTAAAACACGTGGTTCTCAGCAGCCAATCAGAATGAAGCTTCGAAAAATACTCCACTGAGATTTGCATCCGGGAAAGTCGGATTTTTGTCTGGATGTTTATGTCTGCACCAACCCCGTTGACATGAATATTTGTTATTGTTGTTGTTGTTATCGTTGTTGTTGTTGTTGTTAGCTTGGCCCTCAATAGATACAGATTATAATATCGAGAATGCAATGTTAATGGTGTGTTATGATTTGCCCCATTAATTTTCATCATCTGAACAGTTGCTGCTGTTGCAATTTGATAGAAAGGTCACTCTGAACTACGACCAGTGATTACGACTCATCAACTAGACTTATTACATTCCTCCCACTCATTTGAAAACAGCCACTTGCAACTACAACAACATAATTGCTGTTTCCTTAGTGGTAGTATGAGCCGGGTTGTGGGGTGTGGAAGACCGTAGACTATTCGTAGACTGCGATGTATGTAATTATTCACTCATTTACTTCCTAATGAAAATCTGGGCAGAATTCAAATGCAGCTTGCGGTTGAAAAGTTCTACACGAATTCGTCGATCGAATTTCTGTTCTCAACAAATTTCAATATTAAGAGCCACATGCCAGCCTCGGAACGGTACGGAGACCAATACAGGAGAAAAACTAAGACAAAATACCGAAACGCTCACTCTTCCATTAACTGGGAGGATTCCCTTACTCAAAATGTCCACCATCTTCCAAAAAATGTCGCTCTGACCCAGACCTCTTTGAAAAGATCTATTGCCACAGTTTCATTATCCAGTAATTCAATTCAATACCAGTAACTGCCATTCGTGTAATACTCACAGAGTAATACTGTAAGTCTAGGATGAAAGATTAGATGTTGAATAAGAGATAAATCTATGAATAAACCCATCCCTGAATTCACGATGAATGCTGGGGATCAGTCAACATATAAAATATGAACTTTCCTGTCAATTTCAACAATACAAACCTTCTGATCGATTATCATCAAAATATTTTCCTATTCAAATGTGGCTAAAGATAGATCTCGTATTAAATGCCTGATTTTAACACAGAGTTTCATATTAAAGCCATCAGCATTAGCGTATTGCTACAAAGGGGAGAAGAGGCCCCAGGGGTTATCAAAGCGGTTCCAGTGCATGAGCTATTGCACGAACGGGCATACATGAAATGAGAGGCTTTTCATTACCCTCAGGCCTAAACCTACCGGGGTTGTTTTGAACCCCCTCAAGGTTTTCTTGGCCCTCTTGGCCATAGCCAGATACGAGAAGATCGAAACTTGACCAGATACCATTGTTTCAATATGAAGTTACTATTCGCCAAACATTTGAATTTGCTTTGCAAGCAATGTTTGACCGTTTGGCACTGTCAAAAACATTTCTTGACAAGCAAGGCAAGAAGAATAACTAAATTTATTGCGCAATGTTTTTGAAATAATTAAGAAAAATTTCAAGCATGTTTGAAAACCAATGTTTTCAACATGGTCTGAAAACGGTCAAACATTTTGCTTGACAAGCAAATTTAAAATGTTTGACAAACAATGTTTGATCGTTTGGATAATGATTTCTTGGTAATGTTCTAAGCAAGGCATTTGGTCGTTACAATCACTGTAAGAATGTTTGACAAGCAATGTTTTACGATGCAGCTAAACGGTTAAAGATTTTGCTTGACAAGCAAATTTCAAATTTTTTTGACAAACAATATTTGATCGTTTGACCAGGGCCTAACGTCATGATAAATATGGGGACACTCAATTCACCCAAATTACTTCTGATTCACTGGGCACAATGCCTGTGCCATCATATCACGTTTGTTACTCTTAGCTTTACAGGACAGCGATTTTTCGATGGATTCCCATAAAGCATCTATGAGATTTCAGATGTTTGACAAACAATGTTTGATCGTTTGACCAGGGCCTAACGTCATGATAAATATAGAGACGCTCAATTCACCCAAATTACTTCTGATTCATTGGGCACAGCCTGTGTCATCGTATCGCGTTTGTTACTCTAGCTTTACAGGAAGCGATTTCTCGATTGATTCCCATGAGAGCATCCACGAGATTTCAAATGTTTGACAAACAATGTTTGATCGTTTGACCAGGGCCTAACATCATCTCACAGCGCGTGTGTCGACCCAGCGACGGATACGTGTAAAACCAAACTTTTGAATCGCTGTGTACTGGGAACTTTCTCTCTCAAAGACGCAAATAATCTGATGGATATATCAGAGGTTTTATGAAATTTAATCAATAAAAGAATAACATTTTTTGGGCCTTTCAAACCTGCTCTCTGACAGGAGAGACGGTTGTGAAGGTGGTAGATGAAATGGTGTTTTAGCGCCAGTCGCTAGGATCTCAGTAATAGGTTAATTAATCGAGACCTCAATCCTGGCTGTGACGCTACCGTGGCTGGGCTTGAACCCTGACCATACTGAGCTTCTGACACCACGAGTCAGCTAGATTACACCAGGACGCCACACAGAGACAAAGTTAGTTCCATTTAGGTCTTGTATTTTAGGCCGGTTTTGAAGGATTGAAAGGCGTATGGGACGTATAAAACCGACATTATAAAGAGTTATCTGTTTTGTTTCAGCGAGTAAAGATGTCTGCCCTGATCAAGACTGCTTCTTCTTCCGTTTCAAAAAGAAGGCTTTCTCCAAAGCTGGTTCAATTTCTTCTCTGCAGATTTGGATGTATAAACTTCTGGATTCAGAACATCACGCCAATAATCGACTCAAGGTTTCCGTTTCAAAAGTAGTGAAAAACGGAGTACAACTTTCTGGAAATGTCGGGGCAAAAGAGCTGCTCATTAGTCTAGCGCATGAGGGTGATACAGGATGGCTAGGTATAAAACTCTGTTTTAACTTCCTTTAGCTTAGACTTGTTCCTTTTATCCGGAAACAGGCACAACAACTACAACAAACATTGCTGTTTCCTCTGAGTGGGGGAAAGTTCAGTAGTTGGAGCAGGGTGGTGTAGTGTGGAGGAGCGTAGACTAAAACGAATGTAATAAGTCTAGTTTGAACTGTCAAATTAGGTGTGATTGCGATACATCTAACCGACATGGCCTATCCTGGAAAGGAGGCAACTGCCTTCTGTCGAAATGTAGACTCATTTAAAAGGTCATACATTCGCTCCCAACTCCCTTTCCTCCCACTGCATTAGACTCATTACATAAGTCCCACTCTCCGCAAACCCCAGCTGCGATCTTTAGAAACTAGAACAACTATTTATTGAATTAGGTGGCCTTATGCTCAAAATGATTTTGAGCGAATTATCTATAAGGATAACTATTTTCAAATAAGGAGCTAAAACTACGACTGTAATAAGTCTACTAATGTATTGTATGTAGTTGGAGTTGCCGCCATTAACAACAGCAACAACTATTTTTGGAATATTTTGGACTATTAATTAATTGAATTGAGGTGAAGGAAGTGAAAACTAAGACTCGTGTAATAGGCCTAAGGCCTATTTAAAATGAGACTAAATTATGATGTTGATGATGATGATGATTATGGTTATGATTCTTCGCAGGGATGGTTAGCGCTAAGGCAAAAGATTGGATCTCTAAGCTCGAGCCTCGTTCAGATGACCTAGATTTATTCCTTTCCCTCCAATGCAATGGTTGTATGGTTGCACGAAAAGGAGACAAAAGGCCATTCATCGTCGTCACCGTCAAAAATGACGAAAAAGTTCGGCAAAGACGAGAGGCGAAAAAAGGCGATTGCTTTCCTGGGCGACGAGAATGTTGCCGTGAGTCTTTGACTGTAAACTTTACGGAGATTGGCTGGGATGACTGGATTGTATCACCCGTTGACTACGAAGCATCTTATTGCAAGGGAACATGTTATGGCCTATCCGTTCCTATTTATGGTTATGTGGCAGTGATATCGCAAGTCAAATACAATAAGAAAATCTGCTGCTCTCCTAAAAGCTTCAAAAGCCTCACCATTTTATATCGCAACGACAACAATATTTACAAGAAAAATCTAGCGGGCATGTCCGTTGAGCAGTGTGGTTGTTCCTAGCAACATTGTAGCCAGTGTCCGGTCTATTGCGTTGTCTGGTTACACACGCCGTTAGCTGTTAGCTGAATCCATCTTTCTCCTTCGTTCAGAAGAGGGATGAAATTCCTAATGCCTTTTCAAGTAGGTAGCGCTGTTGACATCATGGTCTTAGCGCGTAGAAAATGTTTGATGCTATGAAATTTTATGTTTTATGACTTTAGTTGTAGTTCAGGCATTTTTACATTTGTTTCACTCAGGTGTTTTAAGATTCAATACCCAATTTGAAACAGAACTTTTTGATAGGCCTAGCGTTCACCAAACTTATTCACTTCGTTATCTCAAAATGGTCGTATTCCCTCATTTCGTCAAATCAGACTTTAATTCCCTTCGAGAAAAGCAACATAATTACTGGGAGGACCCAACCTCGTCCCCAAGTCTCAAACGCGCTTCCTGAAATGTCAACTATTATATGATTTGGGCCCTGGTACCGATTTTATGTTGTTTGCCTAGACTTATTACATTCCTCCCACTCTTTTGGAAACAGCTACTAACAACTTCAACAACATAATTGCTGTTTCCAAAGAGTGGTTGAAGCGGGGGTGGTGGAGTGTGGAGGAGCGTGGACTACGACGAGTGTAATAAGTCTATTATTTGCCTTCCTCAAGGCTTGTTTCGATGTTTTATTTTGATGAAATTGTGACTTCATTGCTTCTATTGTTTGAGTAGCCAATCAGGTTTCAAAGACTCGGGCGTTTTGTTTACCCTAGTGACGAGGTTGAATAAAGCGAAAGGGCTAGCCTTGAGAACTCTTTATTTGGGTGGGAGGTATAACAGTAGAGACCAGGCCTCATATTTTTGGCGCCAATCCATCCACCGTATCTTTACGACCATGGTATCGGATCAAGACTCCGCATAAATTTGAAATAGCTATCGTGTTAAGTTGACAAGCCTTTACTTTCATGCGTGCCGCATGTTGAATCCATATATTTTGTTGTAAGCAGCTCTCATTTTTGAATCTTCACATCATGTATTAAACTACGCATTCACATACACCCTAGTTGTAGATAAGAAAATAGACAAATTATATTGTAAAGTATCGTAAATACATAGTAGTGCCCTGGAGTTCAGCGTGACTGAGGTTTATATGTAGAGGCTGGTGCATTTGGTTCAACATTACACTTATAACAGCAGAATAAGCCCCATTAGGTACAGTAGTGGCGTCCATGTAAGAATTAACGTCCAATTACATAGAATTTGCTGACAAAATGCTGACTTTGAAGGCATAATTGCCGCCATTTTGGTTTATGTTTGTTTATCCGAAATTTTGGTCACAGTTGGGACCGACAGCAAAGCAGCTGATTCTTATTTGGTCACACTTGCTGGCTGCGGTCGCATTAGATGTTTCGACACAGCCATATCCAGGGAGAAGTAGGCCCAAACCTGGGCCTAGTTATATCCGTCGGAAACAAGTGTCCATCTGCTCGGTGATGCTTGACCACTCCTCCGTTTCTCGTAAAACGTTTATGTAACGTTTCATTTATTTGATAACTCAGTTTAAATCACAACATAGCGTCGAAGACGACGGCATGAACAAATGGCCTAGATACCTATGTTCTCAAAGGGAAATGAACTTTCAAAGCCAGCCATTGGCTAAGAAGATAATCACGTGAGAATTATTTGTGGCGCGAAAAATAACTGGTCATGTTACAAATTACGAATAAAATGTCTGTTTTGAAAAAGAGGCTTTGATCTAAATTTTTATCAACTTGCCTCAGAATTATGGTAAATTTTGAGGATTTAAAAACTGTCTTTACGAAGTGAAGAAAACTCTACTGGGTGCGAACGCAGCCACTGATAACGGAGGGATAATTCATTGAGAAAATTAACTTCGGAGAGCACAATAACGCGAAGATGATCAGTTGTTTCATAAGTTTTAACTTTTGGTTTACCTGTGTCTACTATCTCCATCACTGTTATCCCTGTGAATTCTTTAGTTATCGACAATACTGTTTCGACGACACTTGAGTGTGGATTGCAATTTATTAATTTATTTATTTTGTGAAATTAGTTTTTGATAATATACAGTAGATGTGTAGTTTTTGATGACTTCAGCTACCAAAGGTGGCTTGTTTTTTTGATTTGTAATCAATTTATGTGAAATGCAATGCTCTTTTATACAGCTCCCTCTGCTTAATGAGTCTTAGTAGACTCACTACATAAGTCCCACTACTTCGCTCGATGTTTTTGTTGTTGTTTTCTTCAATCGCTCAGTGTGGGACTTATGCAATGGATTTATGTCCTTACAGCTCTGAAACTGGCAAGCCGCGCCAAAAAATTGGCGTCCCAATCAGATTGCAGCATTTGCCTAAAAACAGTAGCTATTGTCTTTTGAACCAATCAAACCTCTTCATAGCATGAATCTCCAGAATGAGGCCGTTTCTGACGTTGTCGGACTGGTCTGGAAAATATTTTAGTTCCAGAGCTGTACGGACATGAGTCTCTGTTGGATTGACAAATCAAAATAAGGGGAGCGTAAACTAGAGACTCGTGTCGTGAGTCTACAGTCTTAGGCACTGGCCAAACGGTCAAACATTGTTTGTAAAACATTTAAAATTTGCGTGTCAGGCAGAATCAGAACGTTTTATTGTCTGTCCATGCCACGTTGCTAAACATTACTAGTGAAACATTTTTTGCTTGAGTCAAGAAAATTTTGTTTTCTGAAGTGGCCAATGGTTCAATCAATGCTTGATAAAAAAATTTAAAATGCACAACAAATTTTCTTGTTTCTGCTTGTCAAGCAATGTTTTGTGACGCAGCCAAAGGTTCACACAATGCGTGACAAGATAAGCAAATTTAAAATGTTTGACAAATATTGTTTGATCGTTTGGCCAAGGACTAAGGCCCAATGTCATGCCTCGTTTTCGTGTCAAGCAAAATGTTTAACCGTTTGGCCATGTCATGTTACTAAACATTGCTCGTCAAACATTTTGCTTGCTTCAAATGAAACTTGTTTTTTTTAACTTTTTCATAAACTTTGTATAACAAATTTTGCTTGTTTTTGCTTAAGAAAGGTTTTACAGTATGACGTAGCCAAATGTTCAAACAAATCTTAATAAACAAATTTAAAATGTTTGACAAACAATGTTTGATCGTTTGGGCAGGGCCTTGCGCAGTACCTTAGGCCCTACGTTATGCATTGTTTTCTTGTCAAGCAAAATGTTTTACTGTTTGACAAACATTTCTACTTGAAAATGCTTGACTCTTACCAGGGGACACCCAAAACACGGACACACCTGTACCGAGTGTAGTTTTGCCATTTTGCGGTGTTTGCTGTGTTTACTCGCATTGCATGTCTGTAATTGCCAGTAACAATCTATTGATAATCTAACTGGATTACATAATTTCTGTGATTATTACTTTGCCTGGGCGTCGAAGCGGTGACTTGACAAGGGGGCGATTTACGCTAGTGCGTCGGCCGAAGAGCGTCAATGGTTAACTTTTTCAACAAAATAACTTTTAACGAAAGCTTTTTGGAGCGGGTTCAACTTCGCAACGATAAACAGATAAACAGTTTTGTTTACATAATTTCTTTTACAACGCAGTTGACATCATCTTTGAACCATAAAGCGTAAAGTTGTTGGTGTTTGGATCTTGCGACCCAAGATTCCAAAACGACTGGTTGTTGTCGACGGGAGTCTATCCTCAGTGGCATAGGTAGCCTTCAATAAGTAACCTGCAGCAATTTTGCCGAGGTGCAATTCACATCTTGGACTCTTTTACACCCTTTGCAGGGACTTCTATTGTTTTCATAGAAATCCTTTTGTTTCAACGGTTATCTCCAATGTCTTTCGAGAAGTGAAATGACCCTCGAATGTTGCCGAAAGATGCCTCGCAAAAGGATAACGTCAATTAGTTTATGCTTCTTGCGTTACATACCCAACGACAGTAAAAGCGCGTTTATACCCTGTCGACAAAAGAGGCCCTTTCAGGGTACTGTATTAGAGGTATGGGATATTTCCAGAAAAAATCAAAGGTATAAGGGATAATTCTGGTTATTAAAATAGGTATACGGGATATTTATTAAATCCTTGGATGAAAGTGAGAAAAATACAAGGGATAAGGGATGCGTTGAGAAAATTGCAGTGTGTATGCGATATTCTGACCCCAAACGGGCGCTCCGAACATCTGCAACGGCCAGGGCTAATGTGAACCTCCCACTTCGATGTCACTATTTGAAAATTGAAAGACTTAGAATAGACTTACTGCTTGAGTCGTTAATTTCTGCTCCTCCACCACACTGACACCTCGCTACAACTACCAGTTTGAGCGATCTCATTTTAGTGTAAGCCTCGGTTTCATGAGCGATAACTGGGACTTAGGTATTAAGACTAGTCTAAGAATACATGGAGTGCACTAAGAATTTATGGAGATTATTGGATACTTGAAAAATTTATTATGACTGAATTGTCGATGGCGAACGTTGCGCTCAACTAAAATCCCGAGTCTGTCAGACGAACTCAACCAAAGTCTTGTTTCGCTGAGTCAGCAAAAACAAAACCTGGATTTTATTATACGCGGAAAAGCGGCCATGGCGTTTCCCGGACGGATTTGCAGCGGTAGACGATCGCACGTGCATTATTGTCCTATGCCTTGAAAAGCACTCTTGAATGTTTCTGAATCTGCAAGCAAGGTAGTTAAGACAGCTTGTTAGATGTTAACGTGCATGCTCTATTATTCAGTAGCTAAGTAGGAATGTTTTAGGGGTAATTATTTTTCTTTAATTAACATCAGTTTTTCTCCTCAACTGGACAAACCAAAACCAAACCACAGGGGCGGACTGGCAGGGATGCTAGGTTGCGATCGCAACCCGGGCCCTCTTGCTGCCGGGCCCCTAATTGATAAATTACAACAAATTAACTTTTCATCATTCATACGAATCATTATTGCTAGAGATTACAATTAATAGCAATCAAGATGAGATTTTGAACGCAAATATTTTGCTTCAGCCTTTGGGGGGCCTATTGTAGGTGTGCGGCTTCACGGCTTCGACCCCTATCCAGCGTGCGGCTTACATTAAGTAGGGGGTCAGCGGTTTATGACAATGTAATATCTATAGAAATTTTTATAATTGCGATAACCAGCAAAAACATTATTGGGCATACTTAAAAGCTTTGGCACTCCTCAGAGTATGAACGTCAGAAACAGGCCAAAAACACTTAGACTAAAGCGGAACTTCTACCCAGATGCGGATCGAAAAGCACCAATCAGAAAAAAGAGCTAAATTGGCATTGTGTTTTAAAAATCAATCAGCTTTAGGCGGGAAGAACAATGAAAATTAATTGAAGAGTCCATGAGAAAGGGAAATTTTTCTGTCTACACAGAACCGGCTTTTTCGTTTTGATGTGGACAGATTCCAAACGCTGAGATGAAACGAGGATCTAGCCCTGCCAATTATTCGAAAACAATCCTCGTTGTCATTTTCCGCACACTCTGGCTGATCATTGAAAATTGTAGAATAGCGGTCTCAAAATGCTCAAAATGGTCATAAGAGCCTTTCTAAATTATAATTTTCCTAATTTTCTGGCGGAGCACGCCCCTGGACCCCTAAATGGAGTTGTGCCTTCAGCGCACATTGCTACAAACGTGCTCGATTTTCATTTGTGCCCCTCCACTGGTGCTAACGACCCTACAGTTAATAAAAGCCCCAATGTATTCTGGTACTGTATTGCAAAAAAAGTTGCGTTACATCGAAATTAATGATTATGCTTACTTAGATGGTCGAATCTGCTGGCTACGATATCTCGGTTTGGGACGGGTTGTCGCAAATGAATTTCTCACGATGACGATACTGCATCCTTATGGATTTTTTGGAGGGAAGAGCTAGCAGCAGTCAACGTATATGATAAATAAGCTACGGTAGGTACGGGCCCTTTTTCTGGAAGTAGCAACCCTGGATATTCGTTGCCAGTCCGCCTCTGATCCTAAACATAGCAATGCTATCGCAATGTCCGAAGGACTATAATAATCGTCGTCATCATAAAAATCGCTATTATATTCATAATCGTTATTGCTATTGTGACCACCATCATGATCATCATCACGATCAATATCATCATCATTACGATCAATATCATCATCATCACGATCAATATGATCATCATCATCGTGATCATCATCAGCATCATCAACATCATCATCAACGCAACAATCATCATTATGTCATTTCCATGATTATCAGAATATCATCATCATCATCATCATCATCATCAACGCAAGAATCACCATCATGTCATTTCCATCATTATCATGAATATCATCATCATCATCATCGTCATGATCATCATTATCATCATCATTATCATCATCATCATCATCATCATCATCATCATCGTCATCATCATCATCATCATCATCAACCCCCCATCTTTACACGAAAATTGGCACGCATCAGAATGTCGAGAATCTTCCCACAACAATAACCCAATCGAAATAAATATGACATCGACATGCACTGATCTGTGAACGACCTCGGACATCGACAACAACATGCGCAATGCAAAAGGCTAATTAAATAATTTTTTATGCAATATGACAGAGCTTTGAGAATTAATTGAGCTTCGAGAATCTTCTGCCAAGACTTCAACCACAATGACTCATCTATATGTTTACAAATTCGTTATTGCTGCTAATTGTCAAATAATTGGTATAACATCCATTTACGGCGACTTCAAAAGTTACTTCCTCATATTTGTGGTTTTTCTTTTGTTACATTTCGGCAAGAAAAAGCGTCTATACATACATATATCCATACATGCGTTCCACAAACACCCTCTCATTAACAAGATCTTGATACGCTTTGTTAGTCGTTATTTTCTAGCAATGTTCGCATTCCTACCAAAAACATCCGCAATTCCGGAATATTCTATTGACAAGTAACAAAACCATCGTAATTAACCGTCTTAATGAAAAACTTTGTATTTCGGCTATACGTTGAGCCCTCTTCAGTACCATACATATTTATATATATTTTTCATGAATGGCGAACCCTAGGATAGATTCACTAGTAAGTGGCATCCCACAATAGATGAGGTTTGAGCCTGGACTACACCCCATCAGAGAGCCAGCGAAGTTTCCACTTAGCTAAATGGCTCCATGAAATCGCTCCAAGAGTATAAAGTACAAGGATCTCCTTCCATGTTAGCTTTTTGTTTTTGCTATATCGAGCCTTCTTCTTCATTCAAATCCCATCTATTGAAGTGTGCCACTTGTAGAACAATCTTTACCAGTATATTCTTTTGTCAATTAGTTTTGTCTTATTTTCTAGATAGTTCTCTAGAAAAAATGTTGCTACTTATTCTCTGCGCGATAGTTTCCATTGCTGTTTCTCAGGTTTGTAATTATAACTACTCATTTGTTACCTGAATGCTTTTCGAGGCGAATCTGTTTGGATTGAAGATAAAGATGCATTCTTTTTTATAAGAAACAGGCTAATAAGCAAGTAGTTTCTCAAACCTAAGAAAGTATTTAATTGTAGATTTTCCTTTGGCTTCAAGAATTTCGAAGATATGCCTGTTCAGAAGCGATTGAAGGTGAAGGTGAATGGAATGGTATATTTAGCGCTAGTTGCTAGGATCTCAGGAACAGGTTCGAGACCTCGAACCTGGCTGCTACGCTACTGAAGCTTGGGTTCGAGCCCCGTCCTCGCCGAGCTTCTGTCACCACGAGCCGGCTTGATTAGGCCACGACGCCACAGCACCTTCAATAACCCTTGTATGATTCCTACTGTTTGCGAAGAGTACGACGAATTTAATAAGTCTATATGTTCTTGTCATTTAAGGAAATAACAACAAACTCATGTAGTGTCAGTAAAGGATGCGTCAAAATGCCACCTTCGTGTACTTCGAGTACAAACTGTGATTTCTTGGTAACATACAGAAGAAAGCCATCCGACTCGAATATCATGGAATTTGAAGTTAGTTCAAGGCTTGGAGGAGGCTGGATCGCTTTAGGATTCAACCCTAATACGGCCATGGTAAGGGAAATTATCTCCGTACTTCTCTTCATTTTCTTCTGTGCCTAGTCAAATTCTCTTTTTTTGCCCCCCCCCCTCTTTTAATTTTCTTTGCATGTACGGCAGGCATGTAAAGCCAGGCTTATGTCGGCCTACGATACGATAGAACCCCGATGGAGCTAACATCAACTGCGACTGACAACTAACTAACTAACTTACAGACTGTGTAACTAAAAAATCAACTTACTAAACTAATGTAATTCTGAGCGACCTATCTATCAGACTGGCCTATAAGAGCGAAAAACGACTCATGTAATAAGTAATTAAGTTTGTATCCTTGCTCTTTTTAGCCTTTTAAATAAAGCTCATTCCCTGGTGTTGACCTTCTGCTTTGCTTGGAATTCGATATTTCATCTATTGAGCTTCATATATTTAACAACACTCATTACTCTGTAATAGTTCATTACTGAATAAACATAAATTGTTAATGTAAGCCCTAATAGCCATGGACATCATTTGTACATCCTTGCAGCAATGAATTCCTGGCATGTTTGCCAAATGAAGCTACCTGGTCGACACTGAAACGCAGGTGGCATTCACGAGTTTGCTAATTATTATTGCCAATATCTGATTGACTGCTTGTAAAAAGTATGTTTTCCAGAGCTCAGAAATTAACCAATCAGCTGGCTCATATTCTAGTTTCTAGTTCAAGGCAAATCAAATATCAAATATCAACCAACCTTGGTTCAGGCTCTCACTCAACCATGATCACAAGACCCCAGAAACTAAATGTCAACGGCAAATGATCAAAACGACTTAAAGTCGCTGGGATAGAGATGTTGGATTTTGATTGGCTTCATTGGCGCAAGCGACTTTCGCGACACCCAGACGATTTCGACGACATAGTGTCAACCAAGCTTGGTTGCCATCCCGTGCCTCCTAAGATCTAGAATAATTGAATAACTGCTTTCAGCCCTCGATACCTCGATCATAACAGCCTCTGATATTAAACCTCAGATAACGCAAACTATCAAGCCTACTACCCTTTCTCATAAATGATGCATGATATATGCTTAATTTAAGCATAATATACAGCATAATGAGCATAATGTATGCATAATTTATTCGTTTTATACGCATAATTGATTCATATTATATGCATAATTCATGCATATTTTGTGCATGATTTCTGCACGATTTACGATGATATATGCGTAATTTATGCATACTTCCTTGTAGTTTAATACATTTCTAATTCTTTCAGGCTGGAACAAGAGGAGAAATTTGTTATTTATCTGGTGGATCAGGTGTATTTCAAGGATTTCATGCTACTGGATACTTTACCCCACCTTTTCAAACTCCCGTTAGTATCTTTTCAAATAACTATTTATTTATCTTAGAAATCTTAGAAATTGAGCGCCAAAAATTACTATGCTTCTTCGCAGGTCCGGTTAATTTCACACCTTTCTATCCAACCTTTCCAATGAATAGGAAAGAAACCACATTTCTCATTGCCCGATGATGGGAGACGGATCTCTCCCGAAACGTTGCCCAACTAAATATCAAAGGCTTGTCGTTGTCGTGGTGACTATCATGTCTAATACGGTGTCAGAAACAGCCTTGATAAGTCCGAATATATTAACTGTTTATTTATTTCACTTGTGCAAATTTGGTCACCCGCTCATGCGAACAGCTTTCTGGGCATGCGTAGCTTGTTTTAGTGAAGGAGATTCCCTTGTCATCTGCGATCGCGCGACTGATCATGGAAGTTGGATTTGCTTTAACTTTTTCGTGACCAGCTCGAGTAGAGCCAATCAAATTGGTCGACCAGATTCCCGAAGTTTAAATAATTCGCGTGACTTCTTTTGAGCGATCTCACGGGCGACCAAATTCGCATAAGTAGAAATCCGCCTTTTAACTCGAGTGTTTGTACCGTTCTTATGCGCCAAGGTGTGTGCGCTCTTCGGGTGCGACAACAGTACAACGTCTGAAACGATCAACTGTTTGGACACGTCAGACTCCATGAAGGGTGCCAGTCCAATCGTGTGTTGCGTTACCTTTTTCCTTTTTTCGTGTCTCAGCTTTTTTTCTGTAGATGTTTTTTCTCAACCCTGACCTCTAATTTTTAGGCCACAGGAACTGTTCTATCTGGTGTTTCCTTGGTCAATGGAGCAATCGTTTGCAGGTCTGTATAGAGTTTATCTATCATATATTTAACAGCTCTATCATAATCACATTTTATTGATCATTTTGAATTTTGAATTTTCATGATTTGAAACTACACGCTTTTTTTATAAGGAACCACTTTATAAGGAACCTACATGTAGAAGGCCCAAAAATTTAAGAACTTATACTACTAAAGAGAAAATCATTAAGGAACTTTGAATGTTGAATACTTTTATCATTGCAAATAATCAAGAATTAGAAAGCCGGTTCCATACATTTGCAGTCGAAAATCACATAAATTGTACGTTACGCATGTATCAAATGTTTCCTTGAGTAGTCCCGAGCTTTGCTCACATGAAAATGTCTCTCTTTTATTGTTAAGACCACTGTATGTGCAGTTAAAATTAAGGAACTATTAAGGAACTTTTGGAACTACAATTGTCTCAAAAGAGGCCTAAAAATAAGGAACTTTAAGAACTAGGCCTTGAGGCAGGTTCCTTATAAAAAAAGCGTGTACCATTGTATATTTTCTCTTCCCTGGTAGGTTTTCACGGCCTGTTCTCCCCTTCGCATATCAAGGAAGCCTTGGACCTGCAATTTACCCTGTCATTGCTACTGGGGCAGTTGCAAACGGTATGTTTAAAAGTGAAATCTCTGGAACTACTATTTACAAATACCTGTTGAGCCGATGTTCTTATTGTCTCTGGTTATAGTTATTACATTCGTCAAGTTGTCCGCTCCTGCACATCCCATCACCCCGCTCTAATCACATTGAGAAGCAAGCAAGCAAGCAATATCTATTTTTTAAAGCAGGTTGGGGGCTCTGGCAGCTATGCAGCTGATGTGGACCTGCAGCTTGTGCCCCCAGACTGATATGCTAGAACAAATACCCTGGGTACTCATTTACCGACCTCGGAAGGGTGCACAGCGGAGTTGACTGTAGGCTTGTGGAAAGTGGTCCCGACGAGATTCGAACCCACGACCTCACGATCGTGAGCCGAACGCCTTGACCACTCGGCCACACCACCAGAAAACAGCCCTTAGGTTATTATGGTTGTTTGAGGATGTTGTTGGAGTTGTTGCTCTTACCAGTGAGTGCGAAAGTCTATTGTGGTAAAGAGATGTTCCCTGTTGTGGAGGTTTCTTCTACCACAAAAGACCTTTAGGATGAAAATTTTGTGTCCATTCTTTGAAAATGTCCTGTGTACAGAAGCATCCGTACTGTCTGAATAAACCAATTAAATTTTGAAGCTATTTCTCCATAGATATCTCGTTTCAATCATGCTAAGCAGTGATGGCGCGTAACATAGCTCATATGCTGCGTAGGCAAGGAACTGAGCTGAACCCCCTGCAAATGCGTAGGTTTGATTGACAATCCAGGGGGCTCGAGTCTTGATATTATTGATAATTGCTATTGTAGGCTCGCCAGCAAGGCATTTGAGTAGAGTCGTTGGCAACCTTGTCGATTTACTTGCATTTACCGCTCAACAAACAACAACCAAGATAACGTCAACAGCAGCAGCAACAACCAAAGCTGCAACAACTACAACAACATCAATGAAAACAACAACATTAGTTTCAAATACAGATATGACGTCAACAACCACATCCATGACAACAACTAATGCAAACGAGGCCACTAGCATGTCAGCAGCAGGCCAGACAACTCCAACGAAAGCAACCTCTACATATAAAATGACGTCATCAGAGGGCTCCAGCAGTTCAATGCAAAGTGGAACTGGAACGATGATGTCGGTAACAACAACAACAAATATGCAGAAGCATAATTCAACTCAACGAAATATGGCAACCACTACTTACGCTCCAATGAATCAAATGGTGAGAAGAAATCTTTTTAGAATGTTAGTCTCGCGCACGCACCGCGGGCCAATTCAGATTCATTTGTCTAAAACTCTTGACATATGATGTAAATAGCTTTCTTGGTTACGCGGTTGTCTCGCTGGATTACATAGGCTCCTGGAATTATCCCGTTTTCTCCGCGAGAGAGACTTGTAGCAAGTCCAATGGGCCCCACCACCACTGAAATGATCTTTTATCAAATTTGAACATTATACCGTGAAGGAGCAGTGTATTCAAAGAGGATGACGATATGTATAATCAAATTTGGTACAGTTATATCTAATTTTTGTCAATTCTTCTTTCTAAGTGCTCCGAAGAACCCCAAGTTATATTTTGACAACGTTTTAGAAAGCACTGCTCTATCTTAGCTGATTTGATGAATAAAAGTCATCCCGTAAATGACATCGGGGTAGACTCCACTCACTACCCAGTATAATGGGAGCGCACCGGGCTTTAGTCAGATAGTACTTAAATTCTGCCATGCTTGAGGAAATAGTAACTAAATTAAAGGCAATTTATTGAACAACGATGAAATGGAGAGAAGTTTGGGTTGTGTGACTTTAGTAGAATGGTTTTCCTTTCTCTTTTAATGCAGTTATGCTTATGCAGTTATCCTTATGCTCACCATTCAGAGAATGAAAAATATTAAGATAAAGAACTTTATTTAGATTTTTTTCGATTTCTAGATTGACCTGACTAGCTGTGGCAAAGAGAAAGGCTGCTACAGGGTCCCAAGCGGATGTCAAATCAATTTGTGCAAGTTCGTAGCGACATGGAAGCCTGATATTATGAAGAAATACGTTGAAATAGAACTTTACAGCAAAGCTAGAGGTTGGGTGGCTTTTGGCCTTAACAAAGAACCTAATAAGATGGTAAGTAATCAAGGGTTAGAGCGTAGACTACGACGAATGTAATAAGTCTAATCAAGGGTCTCAGTGAAATAACGATGATATCAGCAACCAATAATATAATTGTCCTATGGAAAAAACACGAGACGCCTTTAGGATCGTTGTGGGCGGGATGAATTCGTGTAAGCAGGTATTCCGATCGCAATTTCCAACAGATAGATTCTGAAGCAAAAAATCGAAATTTTGCAACCATAGTTTTCCGAAATTTCGGTCGATTCTAGAGAGCACGACCTCTCCTGGCCCACTAGTTAAGAAGTCCCTGACCAGTCAGCATGCTGCTGTAGCATAGAGCTATCATGACAGATAAATGCCATCTTTCCACATGGGCTAGTTTTCGGAACAGCGCGGAGTGTTAGCGTTTACGGAGACGCCTATAGCCGAAGTCAAGGTGTACGAAAGCAACGCCATGGGCTCTTAGTACTGCTTTCTACGGTTAAAAACCGCTACACCTGGAAAGGATTGCATCTTGATGCCAGATTACTGAATGAGTGCGTGAATAGACTGGAGTTGTGCATTACTACAAATCGCCTATGTACGCCGCTCAGTTCGCATAACCTAAAGTATATAAAAAAATCCATTGTATCTGCTAAAACAATGTACTCCCAAACTGGGCTACAGCATCATATTGAGTTAAAGATATACTCCCGTACCTTTTCTTTTCAGGCTGGAACTTATGGTGAAATCTGCTACAGAGACGGATCAAGTACAATCGTCAAAGCCTTTCATGCAAGGGCCAGGATCACTCCCACCTTTTCTAACATAGATGTGAGTGAAAACCAGTCTTCTTTGCTAAAATAAGTAAGTATACTGTATTTAGTGAGTTGTCTAAAATGCCTGTTTTTCCTTTTGCTTGAAGGGTTGGAAGGTAAACAAGACTCAGGTTATGATGTCAAATGGAGCTTTGACATGCAGGTAATCTCTGCTTTCTGAACTTTTGATTATCGAAAATTGGGAGAAAACCCGGGGATACACGAATGGAAGAGATGGTGAAGGTGAACGTGAAATGATGCTTTAGTGCCAGTCGGTAGGATCTCAGTAGTAGGTTAACTAATCGAAACCTCGACCCTGGCCGTGACGCTACCGTGGCTGGGCTCGAACCCTGACCACACTGAGCTTCTGACACCACGAGTCAGCTGGATTACACCACGACGCCACTGCACCTTCATGAGATGTGCAGACCCACCCATTTATAATTCACCCCTTTAAATGTAGAAAGAAATTTCCCATCTAATCTCTTTTTTGTACCATTATCCAGATACACACGCACATTTGCAGCGATCAGCAACCTCGCTTTCGATATCAACCAAGACTTGTACATTACCGTTGCTTCTGGTGACAGTATAAGCCCAGGAGGTGTTCCAACATATCATGGTGCAAATCGTTATTCATCTACAATGAAATATAACATTGCTGCTGCATTGAAGATGAGTGGTAACAAAAATAACAAGAAGAAACCAACTGGAATGGCATCAAGGATGTCGTCATCTGCTTTAGGTAAGTTGGATAAATCTGCTCTGACTTTCATCTAGAATTCTGATGCTTGATTTTTCAAGGCAGCATATTTTTCATGGTTGCCTTGGTCTAGTCTGACCTGACATGACCTGACCCAAGACGTCCTGACCTCACCTTACTTGACCTGATCTGAGCTGAGCTGACCTGAGCTGACCTGACCTCATCTGACGTTACTTGACCTAACCTCGCCTCACTTGACCTGAGCTGACCTGAGCTGAGCTGACCTGACCTGACCTGACCTGACCTGACCTGACCAAACCTAACCTGACCTGACCTAATCAAATCTCTGATCTGATCTGATGCTTCTCGGTCTGGGTCTGATCGGATGTAATCTGATCTGATTTGATCTGTTCCGCTTTGGTCCGATGATCTGATCTGTTTCAATTTGATCTGACCTCACTGGTCCGCTGTTATCTTGTTAATACTTTGCTTCTTTTTTCAGTTCTCATTTTGCTTGGGTTCATCAGCATATTGGCGCAATATCTTTAAGATGAAGGAAGAAACGCTGATGAAGTGTGAGACTATTTGTGAATAGATGAAACTTTTTGCAAAATTAATATTTTTGTTATAGCTTAATACAGTACAGTATTGTATCAAAATCGTTATGTCGTTTTTCTGTTAATTTTCGAAAAATTCATTGTGTAAATCTTGTTATTCATGTTACAGAAGGCAAATTTATTTCTCTTCAAAGAATTTTCTTCCAAAATTTTTCTTCCAAAAATTTTTCTCCAAAATTTTCTTCCAAAATTTTTCTTCCAAAATTTTTGTTCCAATAATTTCTTCTTCCTTCTTCCAAACATTTTTTTTAATGCAAGTCTCGTTTTGATTCTTATTTGTGTACGTGTGTTCCGGTGTTGTTGCTGTTGTTGCATTTTCTTCCACTTGCACTTGCACTCGCGTAAGAATTAGGCCATGTCCACCTGAAAGGTTTCTTTTCTCTTTTTGTTCCTGTAATAATTGTTCAAAATGCTGCCACTAACAAATAAAGATCAAAGAAAAAGCGATGAATTCAAGCCAGGCATCAAGTTGAGTTCAAGAATTGCTGGCTGGTTCAAGTAAGTTTTCTTTTGTCAGTTTTTTAAGTTTTGTTCTATCTACTGAGTCACAAAAAGTGGCCTAAAAGTCAGTGCCGGTGGTGGTGCATGATTAAACATTCTTCCTCCTCCTCATTCCCTATAGTATTCAGTTCCTTCTTTTTTTGATTTCAAGCCACTTCCCTCTACTCTTTTTTTGCGAGAATCGTCACAATAAAATTTCCTTTCATCAATCAAATCATCATTCGCCGGAGCCTTTCATAGTCAACCCCACACCGCCACAAATCGACCCCCTACCAAGTCGGCCCACCCCCATTCCACTTGTTTGCCCACCAAAGCGTTGGCCCACAACATTCTTAACTAGTTATTGTGTTACGTATGTATGGGGATATATGGGCCGGGGCTGCCCCAAGACCCCCACTTTTACAGTTTACATGCTTCAAATTTATTATATTTTGGTTTGGCCAATTTGGTATATGTTGACGGCTTTCTAGACAAGTCGACCCATTGCCAAGTGCTGGCCCACTACCAAGTTGGCCCACCCCTATCAGCTCCATGGACAAGTTGGCCCACCGCAATGTTAGCCAACAACAATATTTACTAATTTTGTTACGTTTTGGGATATTGTGTATGTGCACAAACCCCAGCTTTAACAGTACACATGTTTCAAATTTGTTACATTTTATTTGGCCGACTTGTAATACGCTGACAGGCCGGCTTGTCTAACACATTGTGGGCTGAATTGTCTGACACATGGTGGGCCAACTTTGTAGTGGGCCGACTTGTTTGTTACCCTGACAGGCTGATTTGTCTAACACATAATAAGCCAATTGTCTATGTAACACGTGCTGGGTTGACTTTGTAGTGGGCCAACTTGTCCTGTTACAATTCAGAGATTCAGTTTACATTTTAATTTCTAATTCAAAATTTGACTTTCGGTCTAACAAGAAATAATTTTTTTATTTTCCAGGTCAATTTTTGCAGAAAAGGCATCACGGAACATCTTTTGTTTCCTGCTGTTGAATTTATCATTTGCTTTTCTTGAGCTATTTTATGGAATCTGGAGCAACAGGTGAATAAAATAGGGGGTACTTGCTATAGTTTTGATATGGGTATGTGCCACCCAAGTGTGTGGGTTTTGTGGTCTCAAACAGGGACCGCGGACGTAATTCTCAATTAAGGGGGGCTACAATGTAGGCAGACAAGTTTGGGGGTTGGGGGCAAAGCCCCCAGAAATATTTTCTGACCATGCCCCCTACCTTTACTATAAATGAGACCAACGCCCTTCATATCTAGAAAACCCCTGGAA
The DNA here is from genome assembly GCA_014526335.1 of Chrysaora quinquecirrha. Lineage (NCBI taxonomy): Eukaryota > Metazoa > Cnidaria > Scyphozoa > Semaeostomeae > Pelagiidae > Chrysaora > Chrysaora quinquecirrha. Next base: position 548,292 of record JACTAT010000122.1, read on the forward strand.
AAGATGTTCATTTGTAGCACATTCAACCGCTAAGCAATTTTTCACGAACTTGTCACCCCCTACCCTTCACGAAAACATGTTTAAAATGTGTTTTCAGACAAAGGCTTTATGCAGGTGGACTTTGCTTGTGCGTATCTCAAGTAGTTTCGGAGCTAGAAAAAAAGTTTGACCCAAATTTCATACTGATGTTTCTTATAAAAGTTGTTCTTATAAAAAAAACAATAGGAAAATCAAAGAATTCCGCAATTTTTATGAGGGCAAGGGAGCAATCCACCCTGCCGCACCCATGCTACCAGTACCCCTGAAAATCCTACTAACATTCGATAATACAACTTGATTTTCTAGTCTTGGATTGATCTCAGATTCATTTCACATGTTCTTTGACTGCACTGCATTATTGACTGGTTTAATGGCATCCATCATTTCAAGATGGGGTAAAAACGAGAGATTTTCATATGGGTAAGTGTTTGAAAATTAGAGCTCTCTTTAAACATATAGCGGCAGCATTTAAAACAAGAGAGCATTTATCACAAAATTCAAGTGAAGGCAAAGGTGAAATGGTGTTTTAGTGCCAGTCACTAGGATCTCATCTAAACGTTGATCTATAAGTTTAATCTATATTTCTGTTTTTTTCAGTTATGTTCGTGCAGAAGTAATGGCTGGATTTGTGAATGCTCTGTTTTTATTATTTGTTGCTTTCTTCATATTTTCTGAAGCAGTTGAGGTGAGTATTTCTTTAAGAATCGTTTGATTTTCAAGTTAGTTATTTCTCAGTCTTCTAATCTTCGAGAGCAGCGTAGCGTAGTGGTTAGCACTTGCGCCATTTGGGCTCAAGGTCTCATGTGGTTCATATCCAGTCTAGGGAGCACACAATTACAAGGTGTAAAAACCTTGCTCTCTGTGACACCGTCCGCACCAAGGTGTAAAATTTGTACCTAAGTGATAAATGCCTAAAAACCCTTGTAGCACCAACTGTATAGATCATTTTGGTAGAATTTGAATTTTTCGAAATCGCAAGATATCACTCTTTCGATGCAAAATTCGTATAAAGCACCCAAAAATTAGTCTAGGTGCAAAGTTTTACTATTCCATCGCGTGTATTATCGATTCTAGGGACGTCCAAAGTTTACGATTTTATAAGAGCTTTGACCGTGTGGGGTAAAGAGTTTGCGGTCAAAGCCTTTATGAAATCGGGAACCTTGAATGCTCATAAAATTAAGAACACAAGCGCTAGGACAGTGAAACTTCGTACCTAGACTAAGTTTTGGCTGCTTTATAAGATTTCATATAAAAAAACTCGATATCATGTGATTTCGAAAAATTTTAATGCTGTGTGACGTCATACCGAAATGATCTATGGCTGCACACTTGTCGCTATATACTCCCCAAGGAGTATAGCAAAAAAAAATGGAAAAGAAGAACTGGCCTGACTTAAGGGGGTAAATAGTTGTAAAGCGCTGCTGAATATGTCCAGTTCTAGATAACGGTGCTATATAAAAGCTATGACCGTTACCTTTACCTTTAATAAGATGAAGGAGGTTAAGCTGTAAAAGTTAATAATTGCGTTGGTACTTATTTTTTTCAGCGAGCTTTCCACCCACCCCACGTGGAACATCAACGATTATTCCTCGTTTCTATTTTGGGATTCATTGTGAATTTAATTGGAATATTTGTATTTCATCATGGCGGAGATGGTAAACACTTCTAACCCTTTATTATAGCAATAGTACATTTATTACACGAGTCCCAAATATAGCAGCTACCATCTTTAGTTCTTGTTGTTTTCAGAAAGCTGCTCAAACTGGGAGTCATGGCTTTTGCATGCTCTGACTGGTGGAGCCAATCAGATTGCAGCACTTAATTTGCTCTAATTTCACTGGCTTATTAATGTCCTCCCGCTTTTATTGCGATTCAATTTTTCGTCAGAGCGAACGATAGTATAAAATCTATAACCAGTCAGTGTGTAGCAAAACAAAATGGTGAATGCTACTTCGATCAAAACATTCAAATTTGGAAGACAAGTTTAATCTAACACTGGCTGCTTTTGAACATTGTCAAGATATTAGTCTCCGGGCATGTTCTTCTAAACGACTTTCTTTTTCGATAGCCTTATTTTTTAGAATGTGTGTTTTTCTGAAAACGGCAGGTTTTGTAGCTCTCCAAAACCTTCTGCCATCAAAAGCAGAAGGTTTCGGAGACTTTCGCGAGATTTTCAGTTTGAAATTTGAAAGAGTTTTCCATTTTACCAGTTTCAGTATGCACTAGACGAATGGGTCTAGAGACGACGCAAGCAACAAGTTTGGCGTGAAAGTTTTCAGATTTCCAGAATTATTGTTTTTTTGAAAATCATGGCTTCTGTTTTTGGAAGCATCCTGTTTTCGAAATTCGGAAGGTTTCAGAGGTTCAGAAGAACAAACCCTCAGTATTGCTGTTGTTGTTGGTCTGCATTGCCAATTTGAATATGCGTGCGGCACATCCCTACTCAAGTTTAACCAAAAACCCCTCCGTGGTTTCTAATAGCTATTTTTGTCTTTGATTGGTTGGGATTAAATCTATCCCTCTCTAATCATGATCGGAATTTAAATAAGTGCCCGGGCTCTTATTCAAGGTACAATACATCCTCGATCATCCGAACCTCGATTATCCGAACCTCGATTATCCGAACCTCGATTATCCGAACCTCGATTATCCGAACCTCGATTATTCGAACCTAAATTTTCCGAAACGCAAAAACTTCTTAACCCTTCTTTAGATTGACCAAATCTAACTCACTACTATAGATTTTTGTCTAATATAATTACTGTATTATTTTAACCAGTCGCTATATTTAGTCGGTTTATCTTTCGTTTTTACCGGCTTTTAACTTTATCAGAAACAAAAACATTCTTTCTGTTGCATTTAATGGAGCTGATTCGCATCGAAAAATTTCTACCAATGTCATCTGCAACCCATTTTTAGCAATTATTAAGCACCTGTGGACAGCAACAATAAACTTGAAAGGAAGGTTAGCAAGTGAAATTGTCGTCCTCGGTTATCCGATTTTTTGGCTTTTCCGAACGACCCTCCGTAAAATTGAGCTCAACCTGTTCGGATAATCTAGGATGTATTGTAATCCAGAATTATTGTTATTTCGTTCAGGTCACGGACATTCTCACGGTGGAGGAGGTCATGGACATTCACATGGTGCAGCCACGTCATTGCCTCCTCTTTATGACGAAAAACAAGACAACGAATTCCACGCTGAATTCCACACTGGACATAAACGATCAGGACACAGCCATGGTGACTCAGGGGATGGTCATGGACACAGCCACGGTGGGCATGGACACAGCCACGGTGGGCATGGTCACAGTCACGGGGGGTTCCACCAAGAGCCCGCTCATGCATCTGACTCACAAATCGTAAAAGGTAATCTTCCTTCTCATATCCATTGCTTAAAGATTATTCTAATCGTTCATATTTTCATAAAAAAACTTGGTTGGTGTTGGATTATTATCTATGTTTCTTCTACAATATATATTTGTCATATATGGCGAACACTAGGGTAGAATTTCCACAAAATGGCATACCACAATAGATGGGATTCGTAACTGGTCTGCATGATCAGACAGCCAAATACAATTCCACTGAGCTAAAGAGCTTAGTAAAATTGTCGAGTAACTCTCCAAGTCACACAGCCCAAGACTCTCCTCCCGTTTGGCTTTTTGTGTTTCGGCTACGCATGAGCCTTCTTCAGCAGCCTAAGTATTTATATATACATTGTCATGAATGGCGGACACTAGGATAGGTTTTCCGCAAATGCCATACCACAACTGATTTCTTCTACAATAAAACTTTTCTATTTTTATGGGTTTTTTTACAGTTTAATTTTAAAGAGAAACCCTGGATAAGAAATCCAGACTCTCGAATGACTTATGTCTTTTTCTTCCCCTATCATAGACAGGGAGACAAGGTAGACATAACTGCTATAGGAACAACTACACCATGAGCAGAACCAAAGTTCTGAATGGCTGCAAATTTCGAGCCCTTGATTTTAAGGTGGTGTGGCCGAGTGATCAAGGCGTTCGGCTCACGATCGCAAGGTCGTGGTTCGAATCTCGTCGGGACCACTTTCCACAAGCCTACAGTCAACTCAGCTGTCCATCCTTCCGAGGTCGGTAAATGAGTACCCAGGGTATTCGTTCTATAATATCAGTCTGGGGCACAAGCTGCAGGTCGACATCAGCTGTATAGCTGCCAGAACCCCTGACCTGCATTAACAAATAAAGATTGCTTACTTGCTTGCTTGCTTTACCTTGTCTTCGATCGACGGTGGCAAGGGTTTTGCAAAATCTTGTGAACTTGACTTAACTTACGTGTAGTAAACATTTTAATTATAGTATTATTATTTTCATTTTGTTTCTTAGGCGTTTTCCTTCATATTGTTGCTGATACTCTTGGAAGTGTTGGAGTTATCATTTCATCTGGTCTGATTTCACAATTTGGTTAGTATAACATACATATATTGAGATTTGTTACATTTTACATCTTACGAATTAACTGTATAGCCTATAATGTTTTTGTCCCTCTCTATGATGCGACGTTTTTGATTTGCGTGTACTCAAAAGCGCGTTAATGTCCTTTTTGCTCTTTTTTCCTACCTTATTTGTCCTTATGTTTATTTCATACTGTATTCGTCAGCATGTTCATTTCATACTCTAGGTATTCGTCAGCATGTTCATTTCTCGTTGTATTCGTCAGCATTTTCATTTCAAACTGCATTCGTCTGTTCATTTCGTACTGTATTCAAAAGAATGTTCATTTCATACTGCGTTTGTCTTAGGTTTGTCAAAAATGTAGGCCTCTTAGCCCCACCAGTCGGAATAGTTGGTCTGAATTGGGAATACCCTTCAGGTGATATGAAAGTTAGGTTTTTTTCAATTAGGAGCGCAACTACAAAGACCATTTTTGTATGTATGATCTTCTATTGGTTTGGATGTTGAATAATCTAAGAGGGTAATAATCATTAATATACCTTTTCGAAGAGGCCTGGGTCGGCGGGACATTTTTCTGGAAGATGGCGGACGTCTTGAGAAAGGGAATCCTTTCCAAGTTCAGCGACCTGGATCGTGGTCGCTCAAGGAGAGGTAGCACAGTAAATTTGACTTCAAATTCGAGAATTATAGAGGAAAAGTTGAGAAAAGCAATCTGCGACAGTAAATGTTGAAAATATCTGCAAAAACTCAGGAAAAAAGATGCAAATAATTAAAAAAATTTCTTCCCCCTAAAAGCTGATTGGTGTTTAAAACACAAAGCTTTTCTTTCCAATTGGTGCATTTCGAGCTGCATCTGGGTATAAATTCTGCCTTAGTTTTTTGTTTCTGTCTGTTGCTGACGTTTATACTCTGAGGAGTGTCAGACTAAAAAAGATTTTAAGTATGCCCGAAAATGTTTGCGCTGTTCATCTAATGCACAACAAGGAAAAAAACTTGATTAAATGCCTCCTTGAGCTGATAAGCTTGGACGTGAATCCTTTGTTTCCCCTCTTTCAATTTTAAGGTGAACTTGAAGCAAAATTTGCTGTTCTAGGTCTCCTGAAGCGACTGGAATCCAGGTTTGATCGCAACAGGTCCTTTATAAATATTTTTCTTTTTCTACTTTAGGCTGGATGGCAGCAGACCCAATTTGTTCAATGTTTATTTCTGTTCTCATCGCAGTCAGGTTTGTTTGTGCCTCTCATCAAATTATTTTAACAAAATAAAACAAACAAATAACCAACAAGTTTGATTATTTGTACACTGAATTCAATAAAAGTTACTCTAATTTGCGTGGGAAATTTCGTTACTTGAGAAAATATGGTAAAAACCCGGGGATTTTCGTTTACTAATTATTCTCTTTTTCTTGCAGCATTTTCCCACTTTTATTTGATTCTGGAGCAGTTTTAATGCAAAGAACCCCAACTGAAATTGAACGTGAACTGCCAATTGCTTATCAGAGAGTAAGTAATGACTGCTACGTCCATATGTAAAGCCTATGGTTTGCCCTGGGGGGGGGGGTACTTCAATGTGACCATGATTAGACGTGAATCTGGACTTCGACAAAAGGACCCATTTGTATGATAGGATTTTCAAGGATTTCTGACCCATTTGCATGAAAATCGGGAAATTTCAAGTCCATGTGTATTAATTTAGTTGATTTTAAAGCACTTTTACAGTGCAAGAATTCACGCAAAATCGAATCTGACTGCGATCCTTTGCAACCAATGTGATCGAGCTCTGTTTTTTGCTGCTAAGTTATCGTTTCGAAAGCAAAATGCAAAGTAGAAAGGTTGTCAGCCACTTTGCAATAAATCATAATGGGGCTATTGGTAAGAAAATCCTAAATTACCAACCCATTGACCAGAATCAAGCAGAATATCAGACCCATGTGTAGAGAATTTCAGTTGAAAAAACCCATCCGTATGAGCGGCACGTCCAGTATGTCTACATATTGAAGTACCCCCCCGGGATGGTTTGCATATAGCCAAAGGTGGCTGTGCTAGTGCTGAGACAGTGCTTCGGCATTTTTACTTTTAATGAAAACACTTCCTTACGGTGGCTCTTTCCGTGACTGGGCAGTTGTTTTACCTCGGTAGTGCTGACGTATACAGTTATGAAACAATTTTGTAGCAACCACTGTCTCAGCACTGGTACAGCTGTGTCTCGGTATTGGTCCTGCCACTAACGACTATATCACTTTCTCAGCACTGGTACAGCCATGTCCCAGCACTTCACTTCATGTCTCGAGACTTCCGAGAGATCGACAGCCCGTTCTTTTGAACAACTCTCGGGAAAATCGGAGACTTTGGAGGCTCGAAGCTCTCCTTATCCCAGAGCTGGAAGACTTTTCAGATGTTGTAATTCCTAATCAACTTCTCTAAAGGCTTTTGGTTTTCAAGAAAGTGCGCCTCTTTGCGGTCCGGAATTGGAAGCCTGCAAAGTCTACTTTTTCAGTATTGAGAAGAGATATAAACTCACAAAAGATAGGGGTGTATCGGATCAGGATTTCCACCGGATTATCCGGCCTACCGGATATCCGGTACACCCCTACCAAAAGAACGCAGAAGCCTTTTTGGTTTGCAAAGAATTAAAGTGCAAGTATACAGTCGAAGCTTCTTTCAAGGGTTAATAAGCCAGCGTTGAATCGAGAGTCTCAAATGAATAATTGACTTTTTGAAGATATTGCATACTGCGCAATGCTTTCTGTGTGAAAGTTCCCAATGTAAAACGTACATTAATTGACCGTATCCATTGGTTGTCTAAATTTTAGTCAAATAACTCAGTTGTGTGTGTAAGGCCCTGACCAAATGATCAAACATTGTTGGTCCAACATTTTGAATTTGCTTTACAACAAATGTTTGACTGTTTTGCCACGTCCAAAAACATTGCTTGACAAGTAAAAGTAACAACATATGTGCCGTGATGGTTTTGAAAAGTTCAAAAACATCTCTTGCTTGACGCAAACTACAATTGCTTGACGCAATAGGACAAACTAAACATGTTTTAAGAGCCTTGTTTTTGGACGTGGCCAAACGGTGAAACATTCGTTTTGCCAGGGCCTAAAGGCTAATATTTTAGACGATTTTCTCCGTCAGATTTAACCGTCAGAAAGTGCAACAAATCTTGATAAAAATCGTTCATTGTCTTAATAATAAAACATAACAGATGACTGAAAATTAATCGAAATTCAGACCCCTTTAGACATTAAAGATTTCACCGGGTTGTTTGCCTCAGTGAAATTTGCCGTTGGGGTTCGATTCCCTTCAATTGTGGTATCCAACTAGTGAAGAACTGTTTCTCTAACATATTTAAATTCAGTAAATACCTATATATATATGAGATAAAAGATAAACGATATATCCCATCATCCATAACTGTTTCTCTTTGCTTTTTTTGTTAGGTAAGTCAGCTAGATGGCGTGTACAGCTTACAAGATCCTCATTTTTGGACGTTGTGCAGGTTTGAATTTTAACCTTTCAACTATGTTTAACTCCTAGTTTTTCAGCGTTTGGAAATGTTGAATGATTGATAAAAAAGTTCTTTAGGGACCGTCTTCAAATATTCGTTCCAAATTCGTACAATCATACGAAATTGGTACGAATTTTTACCGGGATGGTACGAATTAATTCTTCCCAATTCACTCAAAATTCGTACCAAATTCGTCCCAATTCGTACCAAGTTTATTCATAATCGTACCAAAATTCGTACCAAATTCGTTTCAATTTTTGCAGGAAACGAATTAAATCGTTTCATGGAACGCAAAAGGAACGAATCAATTCGTACAAATTCGTACCAAAATGAAACGAATAGTTGGAGACGGTCCCTTACGTTATCATGGAATTTTAACTTTGTTTCATTGCATTAATGGCGCATTTCCTCTTTGCGGTATGGACTGAAAGCGGAATAGTGTTATCGGTACCAGCATAGCGAAAAAATTTGACTTCTCAAAACGGCATACTTGGTTTTTGAATGTTTAATTCAAGTCAACGATCAAACATTGTTGGTCAAACATTTGAAATTTGCTTGTCAGGTGAAGCAAAATGTTTGAATAACGTTTGGTCATTTGGTCAGGGTCTTAGGATGAGTTCTTTCTATTGGTCAATTTAAATCATCAACACACCGCATTTACTTCTAGGAGGGGCCCCCTCAATTTTCAAATCTACACGCCCCTAAATTTTTCATCTATAACTCGTGTACTTTTTTAAAAGAACAATTTATAAGCATTTATGTAATGCAAGTACACTCTTTTTTTTTTTAATAAGCAACCGCTCAATAAGCAACTAGGGCTGAACTGACCTTAACATTAAGCAACTTGAGGGCTCAATTGAATTACTGTAAGCAACTAAAGTCAAACAACCAAGCTTATTCTCTTTCTTGTGTTAGGAAATTGTTCTTCGTTCTTATGTTTTGCATGTTTAAGTTCCTTAGCTAACGTTTTCCCACTTACTGTCTGCCAAAAGTCACGTTGTAGGCCTTACAGATGACGATTTTGACCCGCGAAGTCAGGGGCGGTTAGTAGGTACAAAAAATGTTAAGCAACGTTTAAGCAACTTTGAGGGCTGAAATGTCTAAAATTTTAAGCAACTTTGAGGGCTGGACGAAAGTCAAGTTGCTTATTAAAAAAAGTGTATATCAATTTTAATTTTAGTAAACACTACGTTGGAACAATTCGTTTGTTGATATCCCCATCAGCTGATGGTTCAACGATTCTTGGTCAAACGCATGCTATATTTAGTGAGGTAGGTTGCCTGTTGAACTTAAGAATGCAAGTAGTAAGAGGGTTGCAATTCACCGTCTCAAATTAGAGCCTCCTTTTCAATTTACGAAAATTTGTTCGTACAAAATTTGGACCCCAAATGAGCCCCAAATTCAGATTGAGCACCTCTATTTTAAGCCGCGGCTACACCTGTGGCTTTTCATCTGTTCTGGCCACGCGAAATACCCGAAAATGTCCTGTTCTGAGAAATCCTGAGATGGCTACACGCTGCGACAAAAATGCTGCGACAGAAGTTCTGCAATAATCAACTTTCAATTCAATTCAATTATTTTCTTTGTAGAATACAAAAACCCAAAATACATCATAATACTGAAAAAAGTTGTATCCTACACGACCCAAGAAAAGCAGAGCTTATCTAGCTTGGGCCGTTAACTTAAAAAGATAAAAGAAAAAAAAAGTTATAGGTTTAAATTCTAAAACAACTACAAGAAAACAGCTAATGCAATGCTAATGCAATACAATAAACAACAGATAGCCTATGCCCTAGAAGCATATGGTGTTGCTACTGATAACCGTATGAACGAGATTCAGGTTCTACAAAATAGAATGCTTAAAATTATTGACTTTAAAGATCGTAGATATTCTACAAATCTGTTATATAAAGAACTTAGAATTCTTAAAGTTGCTGACCTTTATAAATTAAAAGTTTTGAAAATTATGCATCGCGTAAATTTTAAAACCTCCTGTCTCCCTGAGATCTTTCAAAGTTATTTTAAGACTAATAAAGACTTTCATAACTATGCAACTAGGCAGAAAAATGACTTCAAAGTATTTAAAACGAATAAAAAATGGGGGGGGATAAGATGTTACTTTATGTAGGAGCTCGTCTCTGGAACAATCTTTCCGCAAATTTAAAATCTATATCGAACCCTAAAACCTTTAGTGTTAAATTTAAGCAAACTTTTATCAACAATTACTGATTAGACTGCAATGAATGCTTGTTTAGGCTCAATAATATAATTCGTCATAAGAAGAATGAATCTTAGAGAATTTCCAGGAAAAGGCGCGAAAACAATGCAATGTGTTGCGTCGCCAATTCAAATGTAAGGAGGTTACCCCGTATATCACGAGGCTACCCCCGCGTATCAATATATAACCTCACGCTTGTAATTTTAAATCATTCGGTTTTGGATCTTAATAGAGAACTCAAAGTCAGTCTCTATCTGATCTCAGTACCTACATAAGCAAATAGGGCTGAACTGACCTTAACATTAAGCAACTTGAGGGCTCGATTGAATTACTGTAAGCAACTAAGAAGTCAAACAACCAAGCTTATTCTCTTTCTGGTGCTAGGAAATGGTTCTTCGTTCTAATGTTTT
>JACTAT010000122.1:559404-583295 GCA_014526335.1 Chrysaora quinquecirrha
TGAACTACTCTAGTGTTGTGTTCAGCATGTTTGTGGTTGACAATGACATCTAATCTAGGTTTTTGCAATTGCCATACTGCATGAAATTTGTTAAATTGAAGTATTTCGTTTTTTCTTCAGAGAACAATTTTGAGTTACAACAAGAGGGCTGGAGCAGCTGGATTGCTGATTTTTTAACATCAACACAATCATCGCCAGCAGCACACCCAACACCATCATCGTCATCACCACCATCATCATCAGCACCGTCGTCATTCCAAGTAATATCAACAACAACGTCATTATCATCCATATCACCTTCATCATCACTACTCAATACTTTACTATCGCACTCGACATCATCATCATCATCATCACAACCACTGCAATCACCACCAGCATCAGCACCAGCATCAGCACCAGCATCAGCATCACAACAAGCAAGGAAGCGTTCCTTGAACTTCTGCACAGAACAGCCAGAAACAGAAGAGTTGTAAGTATTCAGTAATTTCAATTTTTCCCAATCAGAAAGATAACTATAATGTCGTACAGCAATAACATGTTAAATTGTTCTGTTAAACCTGTGTCGTCTGACCAATTTGAGAAATGGTTTGCTTTTTGTGTATTTGAATGACTGAAAAAAATCATACAGCGAATCATGAAAAAATCATGACAGTGTCGTGAGACCTGTTCAGAACATTCTTTGTCGGTAGTTATTAGGAATTCCATTTGTTTCGCTGAGCTTCCCTTAGCAGCAATAAGTTTTCCAAGAAAGTTGGAGAGTTCAGATTTCACATATTGAACAGCACTATCCTGAACAATTAATTCAATGGTATAAATATTAGATGCCATATCATGTTGCAAGAGGTCTTGCTTTATACCCTTTGGAATGAAGATTAATTGCTTTTGCTTTTCCAAAGGAAGATTGTGTGCTAGCTCTTTACTGAAGTAAAGATCGAATGCATGTCTTAACTTTGATTCCATTATTGTCTTCACAAGCGTCTGTGAATAGTACAAGATTGTGATTGAGAAATTTTCATAAATTTCTTTATCTAGTTGTTGAAAATAATTGACACGACACAGGAAACTGTTTTGAAAAATTTTCCTTTCAGATTGACAAAGAGAATTCGAAATAACACGAAAGAAACATTAAAAGAGAGGCATCTTGCCTTCTGTGAATCGATAGAAGGTGGACAGTTGTTTAATGTAAATATTAATTCTAATTTTAATGATATTATTTATTTATGCATTTGTACTATTGCATGTTTTTTTAAAAATGAAGAAATGCACTATTTTGATTTAGCACGATTATGCACATACAGCGACATATTTAAACACATAAACAATTTAAAGGTAGTGATGGACAGACATGACAAAAACACAACAGACCTTGTTTCGATGGAGGAATCTGTTGTGTTTACCAGTCTAAAAAATGTTTCGCCTGGTGCGAAGATAACGACAAAACCGATGACAAATGTATAGAATGTTTTTTGATTAATTTAATGACCAATAATAATTTTTCTTTTACTTTTAATAGTAACACATCAGTAATTAGTAAATGCGCAGATCACCCTTTTAATGTATTTTTGATTTGGCACGTTGCTTTTTTATTTGGTTCACATACATTTAAACGTACATTATTGCACCAAGTCATTAAAGAATGTTTATGTTTTGTTTTCGGCATAAAGTCTGATCATTGTCAAAGAGATTTGACAATGATCAAACGAGCCAATTTTTTAACTAGTTTAATTTTAGAGCACTTTCTTTTTATGTAACAATTTTTCACCACTACGTCTATCATACAATGCACTTGCACAGAATTTTCGCACTTATAAGCATAAGAAATGTAACTGGATGTATCATGTAACCGAGCACTTAAGAAAATCAACTTCAGAAAGAAAAAAAAGCACAAATTGCACAGAATTTAAATATACTTTATCAGAATTAAATGAGGAATACTATGGAAAAAACCTACATAATTGATTATATGAATGTCTGAGTATCAAAATTGTCTGTTTCTTTTTTCTCAATACTATTTATTTACTTGTCAACTTCATCTAAAGCCTTGATAAATACATCATCGTCATCTTCATCATTGTAATCAACTCTGTTACTGTTATCATAATTAGCAGCACCATCATCATTGTCAGCATTATCATCATGATCATCGTCATCTAGTATGATTTTTCTGGCAATCTTTCGTCTTTTTGCTGTCAAGAGAACATCTTCATCAGCTTTGTTGCCATGCGGCAGCTTGTTCTTTCTAGATGTTTTGAATTTAGATTTGAATGGAGACATTTCTGAGCTTTTAATGAATTCCCCCGTCCTTTGTCTTTCATCATCATCATCATCATCATCATCATCATCATCATCATCATCAATATGATTGATTCTCTTTTGTCTTGGTGCATTAGGGGGGTTCAGGACTTTCCATAATAACAAAACCTGAAAGTAAAATAGTAGAAAACGTTGTATTAAAAAATATTGCAAAACAATGAGGATATCAAAAAATTTTCATGAGGTTGTCAGAGAGAAATAAAGTATGGTAGAAAACCCACCTTGGGAGGCATTTTCATCAAAAAAATCATGCTGTTGTTGCAACTGGATATTTTTTGATTTGTTTTGAGTTGTTGGTAGGGTATTGAGAGGGAAAAATTGTTGTTGATGTTGCTGCTGCTGCTGTGCTTCATTGTGCAACAAAAGTTTCTTGAGTAACTCATTGTGCTGGTAATTCATGCGATTCATCTTTTGAAGTCTGTTCATTGTTTCTTTTGCATCTCGCCTACTAATGTTGTTCAAGCATAACTTGTAAACCAGTTGGTCTGAGTCACAAAATATCCACAGATTGAGCCTCATCAATGAAGATGCTGTCATGCCTTTTTCTTTAATATCAGACAGATAGCTGACCTAATCAAAGTAATGTTTTGTTGTACTAGTTTTGATATGGTGTGAGTGTGTGATTTTATGCTTCTAAAAAATTTTAAGCATCTGTTCTGGAGAGGATAATAGGACTGTAAGTTGACAGAAAGAATGTAGGCTTTGCAGATGTTTATGAAAAGTGTTAATACAGTTATTGCAACTCTGGAAACCATTTTCCAAAGTCAGTTGGTAGGAACAGCACTATTTTGACAGTTTTACAACCAAGATATAACTTTATAGTAATTTCTACATCGGGTATTATCATTGCAGTTTCAGCAAGCTGCAGAGTTAAAAGCGAGGAGCAAAAAATGGTAAGATAATGACAAACTATACCAGTTTCATTTTCGAGTTGCCACAAACAAACTAATGTAGCGAAACCAATCTATCTGTTAATCACATGGTGCCCACCCACCAAGATGCATGGTCAACTCTTGGTTGTATTTGGCCTACATAAATGTGCTAATGCTAATGTAAACTTTGAGAAATACTTGTAAAAATGTAGTACTTGTAGCCAGAAGAAACATTTCGTTTAATTTTCTTGACTATTTACTGCCAACTCTGCATTTCATTGGTGATGAATCAAAAGCAATCAAGGATATGACATGTAACCACACAAAAGGAACTTACCTACTGACAGAATGCCTTTCTGTTGATGTCCATGAGAGACTAGTAAGCGACATGAAAGCTGCAAAAGGGTTCTCAATTTTATGTGACAAGGCCACGGATATTACCATGAATAAGACTTTTTGCGTAAATGTGCGTTATATTGATGCTGAATCAAGTATGCCAGCAACTAGGCTATATCGATTGCTATCGGTTGATTCTGATGGAAGAGCCGATGCTTTGTTTCTACTACTTGAGCAAGCTGATGGGATAGGTTGGGACAGAATTGTCGGCTATGCATCCGATGGGGAAAACCTGATGCAGGGTGCGAATAATTCGTTTCTGACAGGAATGCAGGATAAAGCACCAAACCTATATGTTTTCAAGTGTTATTTTCATACCTTTCACCTGGTGGCAAGTCATGCATGTAAGGCAATTTCCAAGTCATCCGAGCAACTTCTTCATGATGTTTATAATTACTTTAAAAACTCTCCCAACAGAAAAAAACCTTTCAGGAGTTCCAGCATTTCTTAGAATATGAGCCTTTGAATGTTTTAAAGCCCTGTCAGACAAGATGGTTGTCAGTCTCTGAATGTGTGACGCAAGTTCTGGCACAGTGGAAGCCTCTTGAGATGTTCTTTACCGCAGAGGTTTTTGAGACAAAGTCCCCGCAGGCAGATCGAATCTTGCAGTCAATAAAATCGCCATACATGCAGGCTACTCTGGAATTCATGCAATATGTGCTTGGAGATCTTTCTGGGTTGAATATGTTATTCCAGTCGAATGATTTCAAACTGCACAGATTCCTTCCTGAAGTAGTCAGAGTTCTAAGGATGTTTGCAAATAATTTCATGAATTGAAATGCAATCAAAGATCTCAAGAATATAGATGTGGAAGACACATCCAAAAGGGTTCCTTAGAAAAGGTATTCCTGGAATTTTAGCTTTCCAGACCATAAAAATCCTCAAGCCACACGAGAAGGAAAGCTTTCTATCGAGATGCCGGGACTGGTATATCGAAGCAGTAAAGCAAATTTTGTCCCGCATTGATATTGAAGATCCTGTTCTGAAAGCAATACAAAGCATCCATCAATCTGCAATCATGGAGAAGAAATCCTCACTTGATGCTGCTTCGGTGCTTTACCAACGCCTTCCAAGAATCGCAGGTGAATGCATACAAACCATTGACAGACAGTGGCGCTCACTTTTAATAGATGAGGAGGTGCTGGGCGGTAACTGGAAGGATGTCAAGATTGAAGGGTTTTGGAAAGCCATAAGCAAGATGGAAAGCTATAGCACTCTTGGGAAGTTCATGCTTGAGGTAACTGCTCTGCCTCAAAGCACTGCAGCAGTAGAGTGAACCTTTTCTAAGATAAATTGCAACAAAAGGAAGTTGCGAAACAGATTACCCGTTCGCACAATCGAGGCGGTAATCACTGTTGCTGAAGGGTTCCCTGATAATTTTGAAGTCAGTGAAAGGATGTCATCACTTTATTCCAGTGCCAGAAAGACGTACATGGAACGATATAGTACCAGTGACAGGGAAGCCGCTGAAAATATGGAACTATCAGACTAACTTTTTGTTTAAAGGAACTTTGACTTTTTTGTTGTGTTAATTTCCATGGATTGTTTGGTTCATGTTTAGTTTTTATTTGGTTTATATTTTTGCTATCAGGTTTGCTATGCCCATTTATTAATGTACACTGTTCCAACAATATAAATGCAGTTCCAACCCCCCAAAAACCTATTCCGACCCCCTGGAATTAGGTACTTAAGAGTATAAATGTTTTTTCGCTTTGTGGGGAGTTCTTGTAGGTATACTTCCGAAATAGTAGGGATTTGTAGGGAGAATTGAGAAATACCCTGTAGGGAGAACGTAGGGAGAAAACGCATGCGCTGTAGGTAGAACCCACTGACGTAGAGTGGCAACCCTGTTACTTATACTTCAATCTAGCTATCTTATACGAATGATAAAAGTTATAAGCATTCAATCTAGCTATCTTATACGAATGATAAAAGTTATTAGCATTCATGTGCCCAAACTCTGCCTTACAAGAATTCGAGAATATGCTGAAATATATGTATAGACTGTGTCGGTACGCTGGTAGCTTGGTGTACTCGATTCACTCATAGATATGTAGGAATACATATGTAAAGACAGTGTTGGTATGCTGGTTTGCTTGGTATGCTAGATTCACACATAGATATGTAGGAATATATGCTTATAATATATACATTGTACTACATAGAGTTAAATAAAAAGCATGTAATCATTAATCGCTGCTGGCATATAGTTTTAGTTAATTGAAATCCCCAGAAGCTTCATACTTTTCATGGACCTAATGTTTTATAAACATTAGATTTTTGTTATTGCCTAGATAACCTCTGCAAGACTTTGGTTGCATTTTCAGAATTGGCGACAAAGATTATGTTATCTTTTTTTTCAAATCCATTAAGCTCCTGAATAGCTATTCTAACATACATTTCAATTATACATAATAATGAAATCCATGTTATTCTTTTCTTGCTCTTTTTTGACCGCTGGGTACGAAGTTGGCTGACAGGTTGTCATATAGTCTTTCTCTAGCTTTACCTAGAACAAGGAAAATTTGTGTTAAAGGAGCATTCCTTCTCAAGATCTTTTACATTGAAACACACTGCAGTCAGGAGTCAAGTCAGGAGAATACACTTAGACCCTACTTTTTTCATGCAGGCCTCTTCACTCCATGAATCTGAGAAAATAATTCTTTTTTGTTCAAGCAAAATCCTCACATAAATGACGAGACATCCCAAAACACTGCACTATGTTTTTAGTATGTTTCTAAAGTAGCAATTTGATTTGACTTCCTTAGTTATAGTAAGTTACAATCAATGTTTGAATTTTTAGAACTTTATAGATGGATTTATATTTCTTATGAAGAAGAATAATCATTCTTCAAATTTATGAAAAACTGTTTGGATACATTGTACAAAATAAAAAATCGACAAGTGTTTTTGTCAATTAGAAGACTTCAAACTCGTAGTTGTTAACATACATTTTCTGTTACTCTTGTTGTCATTAACTTACTTTTTTGGTTGTGGTTCTGTTGATTCGTCAAATAGTTGCCATGATTTTCAATTTAAATTTCAGCCATGAACTTGATAAAAAAAGGACTTAACTTTTTTTCAACCTGGCATATTTTTGCATCAATTGGGGCCGATCTTCTTCCAGACACGGAGTTAGCACCATGGTGGCAGATGTAGCAGGAGTTTGGATCTTGTCTGTTTCGGTTGTGGAAAGATTTCTTCCATCTGCACAAGGAAAAGCCAAAAGGGAGTATTATGTATAGGTATGTGCTTTCTTCAAAATTTGACACCAATGCATAACAGAACTAAACATACCCTTTCCTCATGCATTTGTGATTAAGTAAACAACAATAGTGTAGACACATACTGGGGGTTCTATAAATCATCTCAAAAATTAAATAATCCTAACAATATCAATCCCTTATGATCAGTGCAAACTTAAACTTGCCTATTTTATATTTCATCATCAACGTTGTCTTACCTGTGAATGTCACTGTATTTCAGTGTATAATATTTTCTTGAATTTCACTCAGGTTGAAACTAGTGATTAAATGTCTCAAATGTTAAAGATTTAAAGGGCAAACCTTCCTTATTTCTTTCCTGTCTTCTTGAGTAAGTCACCTGAGTTTCTTTATCCGGATTTACATCCATATGGGTACCACACTCATCCTTATTGGACTGGACACAATTAATAGCCACAAGAAAGAAATAGTAACTTAATAAATGATTAAAAATACATTCTTTTTGAATTAGAATAGTCCATAGGTATATTTAGGCTCAAAATCCTTGATATTTCAGAAATATCATATGACAAATATTTTAAAACTAGCAGTTAACCGTGTGAAAAAAGTGCTGCTCCGAAGAAACGTGTGAACTAAATTGTTAGAGAGGGCTGTTGTTAGTGTTCGGAAATGCAATTTTGTGGTTGTTGAGTAGTCTAGAATGTTGTGGTATGTTCAGTTCAGCTGTAGTGAAATATAAATAAGATCAAACATAATTGTTAGGATCGATGCAGCTGTGAAAGGTTATTTGCAATGGAAATACCCAGAAAATAATAAGAGAACGTTAATGAGTTCCAACAAGGGTTATTAGTTTTTTTAGGTGATGGTGCTTCTTCATTAATTAACTTTTCTATTTTTAATATTCAATTTATTATGATTGTTAATGTTACTGATTAAAATTGGAAACTTTCAACTGTGGTTGTAAAATGTAAATTGCTTGTAAAAGGCAAGAAAAAGCTGCAAACAGTATACTGTAAAAAAATAATGAAAGAATTTACCCAAATAAATTTTTACAAATACAAATGTATAAGTAACGGATACCACTTGTAGCGTGCTCAACAAAACATTAAGTAACATTAAGAAAATGCCAAGTAACATTGCTCAGGTTGAAGTTAAAAAGTTTTTAAGAAGTTTAAATATTTGGAAAAAAGTTTTTAGAAAGGTCATGAAGTTCAGTCAAGATGATGGTTGTTCATTTTTAGAACAACTAATTTGTTGGTGTATTAAAAATCAATTTTCTCCGTGCTCAGCAGCATTTCTTCAAGTTCTTCCTGTTTTTCTTCACCAAAGAACTCTTCTAGAATGTTTGGAATTAAAGATTGTCAGAATATGTTGTTTCTTTTTCACTGTCAATGGCTGTCACTTCACATGAAAAACTTTATTTGCACTTTGCTATGAGCATCTTTCGTTTGCAGTTGTTACATAGAACTGTCTTGTCACCAGGATAGGCATTGACTTTTTTTCTACAATCGACATTTGTGCAGATATGGTAATTGCACATGTTGACAGATGTAATCTCTGGACAGCAAAGTGTTTGATTTGCTAAAGTTGGGTTTATGGCTTCCCAGTGAATAGCAAATTTGGATTCAATAGGCAGCAGTGTTGAATGAAGTAGTTGTGAACAGCTTATGGCCATTGAGATTGTTTGTTATAACATTGGTGATCTGGATGGATTCATCTTCTTTAACTTTATCAATGATATCTTCCCAGATGGAGATGATGATATGACTCGAATTATCTGCAATTATACCATCACGTATGCGGCACTTGACTTTATTTCTTCCAACCAACACTTCTCTTTCGGGCAAATGCCATTTCAGCTGACCCTGCACTGAAAAATCCCCATCTGCATTTACATCTTTAATCTCATTGATTGAGATTGGATCTGAGACGTAGTGAAAGGGCAAACTCTCAATGTCATGTAGTTTGCTACCAACATTAGCATTGAAGAAACTCATTGTAGAATCAGAGGAAATTTGGCTTAACTTTACGGGACTTTTGCTTCCCACTTTTCTTCCAAAAGGGCTCTTTTGCATTTGGTGACTCCATAATTCGAACTTTGGCAGATGAATTTTTTTCAACTTGAAGTTGAATTTCGAAATACTTATTGTTATGTGCACTTGTACGGAGAGGTGATACAGTTGATATATATCCACTCATATCTAAGGAATAAAAAAATAAAATTCAGAAATAAAAATATTGCTTTCAAGTTGATTTTCTAAGCCGTTTTGCCTCCTGCCTTGCATTGCAACCGCCAGTTTTGTAACTCAGATTATAACTCAGAAAGAGGTCTGTACATGGCTGCTACCAAAAACGGCCTGGCTCTGTTAGGTTCAACCTCTATGCCAAAAAATTCTAAACCTGCCTCTGGAACATCTCTTCTCCTGTGATGTTTTAATGATTTAATGAGTCACGGACATACACAGTCACCCCACCCCCATGCCTATCCCTGTCCTGCCTATGTAGGGCATACCCATCGACACCGAGAAGGCTATCAGCAATTTTGCTGTCTAGTTTTGTCTCATCAATTGCAAGGATATGAAACCCTTTATCTTTAATGAGTTTTCTGACTTCATCGATATGAAGCAGCAAGCTATTTACATTTAAAGAGCCAATAACCATTCTTTTTCGGTGACCAAAGGTCCCCCCCCCCCACTAGCAGGACCGGGAAGCGTATTATCATAATGGTGGTTAGGCAAATAAACCTCTAAAGATCCAGCTGCATTATTTCAAAAAGATTCAAAAGATCGGATTTTACTAATAATATTCAAAGCCAGCTGATGGTCGCCATTTTGATTGAGATGAAGACCACCAAGGTTTATATGATCGAGCAAGATGTTCTGCTGCCATAGAATGTCAACATTCATAGATTTAAGTCCACTGTTGAATTCATTGATCTTTATATTTGTTGTGACTGCAGACTTCCCAGCTCTCTTGATTATTTCAGAAACTGCCACGTGACAATTTGGTAACTCTTTCAGGATCATATCCATCAGGATTTAATTCCTTAAGCACATCAGCTACTACTTTATTTTCAATATCATTAGTACCGATAACCAATATAATTTTATTAGTCTTTTTTCGTAGGAGAGGTTTGATGTAATCCTGAAGATCGCCCACTGTCGAGCCATGGAAACAGCACACTTTCGTCATATATCTTCTGCTGAGTGTTCTTTCATCATGTTGTTTAACATGCTGTCTCCAACAATTAACACTGTATTTTTCTTCCAACAATCTTTTCTGCCTATTGGTATCCTATCATCTTTTTGGTGTAAAGCTTTCGATTCGTTCTCATGATTTTCAGTATCAATCTTGTGAATGTTGTTGTTGTTGTTGCTACTCGGATAGGTGGTTCAAGATGTGGAAGGCCCTATCCCATCATTAGTCGATGCATGGATCATTTCTTGAACTAGGTGTGCAGGTCTACGTGTGGGTATCTTTTCCTTGCTTTTATTTATTTTCTTCTTCCTCTTTTTCTTAGCTGGCTCACTTTCTTGTTGCTTTTCATTGTGGTGTTTTTCTTGTTGATTATCCTTCAGTTGGCTGCATGGATCAGGGCACCCTTTGTTACCAAGACAATAGACTGTTTCAACTTTTTCAATACTACTATTGTCGTTGATTGACAACATGATCAACATCTTGCAAACTTTCGATCTCAAAGTTTAAATCCAAATTTTCTTGAAATAATTTATCCCTTTTTTCCCTTTCAATGTTAAGGAAATTATTCAGTTCAGTGATAGCCATAGCCATCATACCAAATGAATTTATCGTTCTGTCCTCGATTTTCTTTTCCATAACCTTGTGACCAGGAGGAAGAGGAGAGGCATCCACATGTGAAGTCGAAGTATCTTCACCATCAAAATGAACGCCCAAATCATTGTTATTTCCATTATCATTTTCAGTTGAATCTACTGCAGATTTAGCACACCGTTTGGGACAAATCTTTTTATTTTCATCTTGGATGTAATATGACTCTTTTGTAAAGAGAGAGTGACTTCCATCCCTTCAAATGGCACATATATGACTCTGTTTATAAGCGTGAAGATAATTTGAAAAAAAACATGATTAACCATCTGGAACTAAGTACTGGTGCTTTAATGTAAAGAAACGTACGTGTTGGTATTAAATGTTCTTACTGTTTTGCCTTTTTGAGGTCTTTATTTGGTAACAAAATCCAAATTGGCTGTCATGAAAAGCGTCAATATCTGCATAGCCTTTTCTGTGTTCAGTTACATTGCTGCCTGGAAAATAAAGTACTCATCATGTAGTTAAGGGCACAAAAGTGTGTTTCGTTAATCATCATCATTTTTAGCTTTCTTTTCTAGCAACAAGCGTATGAACAAACATTGCATAATGCTGGTGACCTTTTAGCAGGATTTTGGTGTCGCTTGTTAGAGGATTGAAAAGCAAGACAGTGAAGGCTGTAGGTGTGAAGCTGTAGGTGTGAAGCTCTATGACAAGAAGTAGAAATTCTGTTTCTCTTAGGTGCCTAAACCTTTCATTCCCGAATTATGATGCAGTGCTCAGAAAAATATTTCCTTTTGTCGAAATGTTACAAATGGGTATCTAATCGGTCTTTGCAAAAAAAAATCAAAGATTTTCATTGCCATAGTAACTGGGTGATGTTGCCAATAGGCAACATTGGGAATAAGAGGAATCAGAAATATTGAAAAATTTGACTTTACCAATTAACAAAGCATAAATACAAGAAGCTCATGTGCAGTGAATAGGCTAAAAATTGAAAATCATAAACAATCAAATTTTTCACATGTAAAAGAACTTATCTATTTACAGTGATATTTTGTAAAACAGTTACTGTCCTTATTGAGACAAAGTCCAACCTTACATTTGCTGCAGTAAATGCGAGTGTAACCGTTTGGAAAATATTTGCTTCTTCGCTTCTTTTCATCAGTGGCAGGCCAATGACCTATTTCATCATATCTCACATATTCCTTAATGTTTCCTCTTGCACATAATGTTTCGCTTATTTTAAAAGTCCAATAGCTCTAGAGATCTTCTTCTGTGTACATTTAACAAGGCTCTCCCATTTTTGATTGCCATCAATCATAAGGCCAAGATATTTAGTTTCCTTAACAAGGTCAATGTCATTTCCATTTACTTGAAACTTAGGAATCGTTGCCATTGGTGTATCGATTTTCCTCAACTTTTCCGACGATCCTATGATCATGACCTGTGTCTTGAAAATATTCAAGGAAAGCTTGTTACCCTGTAACCATTTCTCAAGGCAGGCGAGTTCCGCATTGACAACAGCATAAATCTCTTCTATATTATCTTAAGAGAACGAAATTGCTGTATCATCTGCATACATTGTTGCTTTTGCCTTTTTTAATGCAAAAGGAAGGTCATTAATGTAAATCAAAAATAGAAGCGGTCCAAGGCAAGAACCTTGAGGTACCCCAATTTTGATTTCAGCAGGATCGGAGATGACGCCGTTGGCCTTGCAGAACTGCCTGCGTTTATCTAAGTATGAGCTAAACCATTGATGTTCAAGACCATCAATTCCTTAATTACGCATCTTATTCAGAAGAATATGATGGTCGAGGTTTTCTTTAGATCAATGAAAATCATGGCGCTATATATATGGCTATCAAAGGCTTTCTTTAGATCAATGAAAATCATGGCGCTATATTTCCCCCTGTCAATATTTACATACCAATCGTTGGTACAGTTCAGTAAGCAAGACACAACCAAATGCAAATTACAGAAGTTTTACTGATCTACATATAAATGCCTGTTTGAATCAAGATACTTGTAAAGTTGATCATAAATGAGCTTTTCAAACAACCTAGAAACTACGGGTAGGACAAATGACCAATTTCATCATATCTCACATCACTAATTGGTTGTGGAGCAGCCGTTCTTTCTCTTCTGCTGGATATTGACTCACCTTCTAACGAGGCACCTCCACAGCCTTTTCTGGAACATTTACCTGCATTACAAAGAGCGTGAGCAATACTGCAGCGAAAATCTTTCAGCCTTAGAAACTTCTTTTCTTCACGCTGCTTCATGTGATGTCTGTAAAGGAGCCAAGAATTCACTACTGCCGGATCATAACAGTAGTAAACGATCCTCAGGTACCATATTTTGCTTCTGATGTCGGTACGATAAAGCTCTATCAGCATATCTGATAAATCAACCCCACCCGTATGTGGGTTATATTCTGCAACAACCTTTGGCTGTGGCACATCGATGTGTTTCTTCTCAGACTTGCTCCAACCTTGCAGCTTCCAAGTGGCTCTGCTCCACAATACGAAGATATCAAATGGACTGGCTTGTTATCAAACCATTTTATAATAGTTATCCCAGACTTGGAATCAGACTTGAAGTCATAGCTCCCTCTTCCCTTTTTCTTCAGGACTTTGTCATCAGCCAAAGTACAGCCACTGAGACGATTCGATCGAATCGTTGCAGCACTCCATATTTTGTTCTTTGCCAGTTCATCAAGAAGATCAGCAGATGTGAACCAGTTGTCAAAGAAGACCTTATAATTGTTGTCAGGCTGTATGTCTTTCACCATTCTTAGTGCAACATTACAAGAAAATGATAAATTACCATCTAGCTTCATGGCACTGCCAGTGTAAATTTCGAAATCATACACAAGACCAGATACACCAGCCCTGGTGAAAACTTTGAAACCCCATTTGTGAGGCTTGTTCTTCATGTATTGCTTCAATGGCTTCTTTCTTTGAAAGGTAGCATTTGCTCGTCCACAGAGTGCTTTTCTTCCTGTTCTAGCTTTGACATCCCTTCTTTCAATGTGACGAGTAACAGTCTTACTTTGATGAGTGGCTCATATGCTGGGTCTGCCTAAGGGTTTCTTTCAGTATGGTTGTTAAAATGCACATAGCGCAAGATAGTTTCAAAACGATTCCTTGACATAACATCTGCAATGAGGGAAAGCCTGGAAGTTGTTTCCCAATACATTCTGTATGTTGCAGCTGAATACATTCCACTGAACAACAGAATGCCAAAAAATTTTTCAATCTCATCTTTTGGTACATCTATTTCCTTCCCATCTTTTTGCAATGCAAACATATAAGTCTGCAGTGCTATCTGTGCAAAGCATCAAGGAAATCTTTGAAATATTGGTATGGACATGGAATGACATTATGGACATGGAATGACAATTCAAAAGAATGCTGCGGAACATGAGCAGAATGATGAACCTGTTCACAGCTATCCACAAAGATCAAGACCAAGAACATTGTTTTATAGACAAGTACTTACTCATCCAACTACTATCTTTATTTTATTCTTTATTATATTCATCTTATGCTTAATCCAAGGAGGGAGATGTTATGGACACCCTATGAACCCAACAATGGTCAATGTTATTTAACCTAGTTCTTAGTGTTGATTTATGTTTTGTGATAAAATGGACGTACCTTCAACATCTCTGATCTCGCATCATTCTGAGAATATAACAAATTGGTTCTCTTGTTTTTTAACAAATGAGAATTGTGCTGACATTACTTTATAATGCTTTACATCACTTTTTCAGTTAACATCAAGAACAATCAAATATGTACTTCAAAGACTTGCAATTCGCCATAAACAATTTTATCTGTATAAATCAACAGTTTTCAAACACTTGGCCTTAACTAACCAATGGTTGGATCAATGAACCCTTGCTGCAACTTATCCCAGCAACAGATAATCCTCTAGTACATGATATGTGCATAAACTTTGTGCACATGGTATATCTATCAATGAAATTTATTACAGCATATTTTTGTGAAGATGAAATATAAAAAATCATCTTTTTACTCACAAGAGTGTATGTACATAGTTAGCATTATGGCAAAAAATTTAGTGGCCTTGATGATTGAAGCTGGGATTCCCGAATAAAATCAATTTCTAAAGTGGGTTCCTTTTCTTTACTCACTCATGTGCTCAGTTAGAGTTATGACAAACATTTAGTTGCCTTGAAACTCAGGTTCCTGAATAAAAAGAATTTCTAAAGTGGAAACACCCTGTATATATGAATATAACCTACTGTCTGTAGCTTTTGGCTGCAACAATTCAATAAAAGTACTCAATT
Organism: Chrysaora quinquecirrha; assembly: GCA_014526335.1. Lineage (NCBI taxonomy): Eukaryota > Metazoa > Cnidaria > Scyphozoa > Semaeostomeae > Pelagiidae > Chrysaora > Chrysaora quinquecirrha. The sequence continues at coordinate 574,314 of JACTAT010000122.1, forward strand.
AATTTGCATTAATTTTCAAGAAAATTTGATAGCTATAATTCAAAAGACACTTGATTGGTTTTAGAGCTTTTTGTTTGTTGATACATGCCAGTTGCTTAACACAGTAATTATTGTTGTTAAAGTATAAAAGAAAAGTTGTTGGTCCTTGTCTGTGTGTCTCAAAATGGAGTCAATTTACAATCCTGTTTATTGTTGCATTTCACTTACCTTCTGCATTCCGTTAATGATTCAGCATGTTTCAGAAATTATTGACTTCTTCTTCAACATTTATGTGAACTACTAATATGATAGGGGGTGCTCCCTCCTCGATTAGTTTAACTACTGAGAGAGCCCCTCCTTCAAGTAATTCCCCTTCATACAATTTATCTCATTTTTTATTTATTTTCTGTGTGTTTTCTTTAATTAGTTAATTTATTTTGTGCAACTTGTTTCAAATATTCTATTTCAGTATAATTGTCAGTAGTAAAATGTAGTTATCTTAAAGTAAATTGTATGTTGCTGAATTTAAAATAAATGAAACTGAACTGAACTGAGCTTTGGAACGCATAGTGGCAGCATTTCATTCACAGATTGATCCCCCCTTTCCCTCTTATGATGATGTCCTTAAAAAGGCGAACAATCTGAGATGCTATTATGTCGATGAAAGAAACAAAATCGAGCACTCTAAGTCTAGCGGCTTGGGTTCTAGCATTCCAATCTCATAAACAATCAATTGATGTTGAGGTACAAGAAGATGACTCTCAACTTACAAATGCAGCAGATAACAAAATGTCACCAAAATCAGCATGTAAAATGGAAATAAGTCGCACAAATCAAGTCTTTGAATCAGCTTTAAAGTTTCTTAACAAACCAAAAATCTCATCTCCTCCTCAAGCTGTCGAACAACCCAAATCATCAGACAAATTATTTGCAAGTATGCTCGGAAAAATGCTTGAAGAGCTTCCAGATGGACAAGGAAAAGATATGCTCAAGTTGGAAATCCAAATGTTGGTAATGCAAGTGAAGTACAGTTCTCAAGGGTCAGAACAGAAAAATTTAAATCTAGCTTCTATCCTCATTGCTTGTTTGAATGGAATAAACTAAATCCTGAGATTAGACTTGCACCATCTGTTGCTGTTTTTAAGACGAAGCTTCTGTCAATAATCAAACCTCCTGCCAAATATATATTTAGCATCCATCACCCAATAGGTTTATCCTATCTTACACAACTCAGGGTTGGACTCAGTATATTAAACTTTCACAAATTCAAGCATAATGCCCCACCAACGATGGTATCGAGGATGCGGAACACTTTTTGTTGCTCTGCCCTTCTTTTGATATTTATAACTCTTCCAAACAACGTTTTAATGCAGATTTACTGTATGATGACCTTCCCAATGAGGTTAATGGAAATATAGTACTGTTAACTCTATGATTCATCCATAACACAGGTCAGTTTGATCAGGAAGGTTAAACTCCGCTATAAAAGGCACTCAACCACCATGTCGCCCTCTTTAGCTCCTTTTGTAATTGTATGTAGTTTTTTAAAATTTTTATGTAAGGCCGTGAGGTATTCATAGTATTTTGCTCCATCACGGTATCGTAATGTAGTTTGTAGTAGCGTAATCCATTATACATTTTGTAAATTTTTAATGGCATATAAACAAAAATTCAATTGATGTGCAAGCCTCTGAGCTGCTTTCTTGTTAGAACCAGCTTGTTCATCATCAAACTGCACATAAATCTTTTTACATGGTCATTATGTCTTTCAAAATAAACAACTGTTCCAATCTGACCATTGATCAATCTGTCTTGAATATCAATATTTGAGGTCAGCATAACTCTTGAACCTAATTTTGTGGTTAATTGGTAAGAAAGTCCACCAGTTTTAACTTCATTTAAACTTAAAATCTTCTCATACATATTGTTAGAAACACATTCGGGAATTTGATCTAAAGCAACAAACTTTACAACAGACCCTTCAATTTCCTCTAACATTTTAAGATTATGTGCTTTGGCAGGCAGATTTGCTGCAAATATGTGTAATGCATCTAAAGGGTACCTTTTGTCTCTAGTACTCACAAATTTTGATTTCAAAAGGTCCTTGTCTTCCTGAGTTAGAACTCCAACCCTGATATTGTTGAGGATATCAATCAGTTTTCCATCACCTTTTTGTCTCATGACTTCTGTCAACTCACACATTTGGAAGTTTCTCCAAAGAGGATAAATGTCATTGTAGTACTGTGCAAACACTGGTTTTTGTAAAACTGGTGGCAGTTGGTACAGGTCTACAACTGAGATTACAGACATGCCAGCAAAAGGCTTGTTATAATCAGACACACATCCAAAAATTTCCGTTAATCTTTGATGAACATAGAGCAGAAGTGTGTTTGAAACCATTGAGATCTCGTCAGCGATAATAGCTTTTAGTTCAGAGTACTTCATCCTCAGAGTACATCGTTTCTTGTCAGGAAGCTTTGTTACTGTTAGTCCACACTTGTCAGTAGGGATACCTAAAGCTGAATGGATAGTGTTTCCATTTATGTTAATTGCAGCAACGCCAGTAGGAGCAAGAAGGATAACACTTGATTTATCAACACATTGAGAGCCATGATGGTTTTGGTAAGGACAGTATGAATGGTTTTTATTAGGTGTGATTTTCCAGTTCCTGCCCCACCAGTAATAAAAAATTGCAAAGGTGGAATTTCTTTTCAATTTTGTGAGGTTAAGTTTTTTACGTAAGACTTTGCCCAGGAAAACACTTTATCAAAAATTGTTCTTTGTCAGTAATTCAAGGAGTGGATAAGTTCATTAAGATCTTTTTCAGGCATTAGTCTCTCTTTGCTTTTCATTTGGTGGCATGTCTTCTGATTCTTCCAATTGTTGATCATTTCGCAATTGTTCATGAACATCATCATTTTCTTGTTGTGCAAAATTATCAGTACATGAGACAAATTGTGTCTCAATAAAACTGTATCAATAATGTCACCCCAGGGTTCAAATTTTAACTTACTTCTGTTGAGAATGGTTAAAACATCAGGCTTGTTTAGTATAGAAACATAAGAGTTAGCTTCTGAAGCCAACAAATCTGATTTTTTTCGAACAGAAAAGAAAAGCATTAACAAATGATGACCATGAGCCTCTGCATTATTCACTGCATTTGGAGTATGGTACCTTACTACTCGCTTCAAATTTCGATGTCTCATCTCAGCTGATGTCATAAGAGGAACAGGATAATTTAATTCATTTTGGTCAGCACTATCATCATCAAAGAGAATTTCAGGTTGGTTATCATTGAAAGTTTCAGTGGCTTTTATGTCTAGTGTATAAAATACAACAAATTCAGCAAAACAGAATTGGTCTAAGACAGAATATTTATCATTTCTGAAAGAAGAATTTGGTCTATCAATGTAGCGGTCCAAGTTATTTCGCTTAAAAAGTCAAGACAGTCTTCAGAGAGTTATTGCAATTCTTTCTGTGATTTACAGATTCTATATCCTTTTTCAGGCTAATGAAGATAACTGCAGGTAATGTTTTTCTAAGCCATAACTCAGACATCAGTTGATAAACTGCTTCTCTGAGAGAACACTGTCTGCTAGATAAGAAGGCTACAGCTAGTTTTTTCATTCTGTTTACAAAGCTTAAATTTTGTTCAGCTGCCTCTTCAGATGCTTTTTTCATTGCAAGTGATGAATTGGTCTCTATTTTTAAAAAGTATGAGCACATGTATGAAACAGCTTTGTATTAGTTGAAAACTGGTTGAATGTAAATATTTGCTTTCCATGACATTAAACCTACCTCAAAATAATTGATTACAAAGCATGAATTTTGTGGTCTATGATTATGGATTTCAAAATCTTGATCTGAAGAAATGGAAAGTGCACTATAATACTCCTGTTCAGACAATCCCAGCAGGGTTTAAATTTCTTCAATAGATTTTCTACCAGAATAGTCAGGTTTATGGGGCTCCAGTTATTCATCAATATAAGCCTTCACTTTTTTCAACACTTTGGCTCGATTAGATAGAATAGCTAACTTATCTGGTTCAGATAAATTAGGAAGTAATGGCTCTTGGATAATTGTTTTATCTGTAAAATTTCGTTGATGAAATGTGCCCTGGATAACCTTTTAAAGAGCCATTTAAACAACTTGTAAAATGTTCTTTTTTACTGATATGACTCAACCTGGTCTGCAGGAGAGAAGAGAAACTCAAACAAGTCTGTCGTTGAGTGTAATTACCGGAAGTCGAAACTTTGAGGTCTACTTTTACTATACGTAACTAAGGTATCTGGGCCTTGCTTTTTAAGATGAAGTAAACCTGCCTGGCGTAGCCCAGGTCTAGGCCAAGAAATATGTGTATTTGGCCTATAGTTTATATTATATTTCCATACTAGGACAGCGAATCGTCGATTAGAACAGATAAGAAATCTTTCTCCAAACTTATTAAAAAGAACAAAAAATAAAATTTACATATACATTCGACCTTCAGTTAATCACACATTAATATTATAGCTATGGTTACATTAAATGAACAACACAGCTTATATTGAATAAAACACAGCATAAAAATGAAATTAAAACTCACGGATGAACAGCGATTCCTTCTTTGATCAGCCTGGTCACAGAGAGCGTGGAAACAAGAGAGATCAGGACACAGGACTTGCTATTTATCACGAGTCAAGCATCAGCTAGAAGACCATTGAAATCATTGTTTAGAGACCATTGTTACTGAGGAAGATCCTTGTCTCAGGACACCAATTTGTCATGCACCAACCTTAGTTAAAAAACCATAGAAACCATTTCATGGAGACCAATGTTCCTGTGGAAAATACATGTCTCAGGACGCCAATTTGTCATGCATAAAGCATAAGCTAGACAATTGAATCCATTGTATGAGACCTTCTGCTCCTGCAGAAAATACACGTCTCAGGATGCCAATTTGTTATGCGTCAAGCATAAGCTAGACAATAGAATCCATTGTATGAGGACTTTTGTTTCCGCGGAAAATACATGTCTTAGGACGCCCATTTCTCATGAGCGAGAAAAACATGAGCTAGAAAACCATGGAAGCTATTGTATGTAGGGCGGGGTTCTACCTTTTAGGCGCGGTTTGACTTTTCTATCCGCTGGTTTTAAACACGTTATCAACTGACGTTGCTAATGTGAATAACATTTTTTGGCATTAAAAGAAATTTGATCCCTGGGAAGCTGCTAAGAAACTTTCAGTACCAAAATTCTCTCAAAAATAAGAAACTTTGAGCATTGAAAGCATCTTAGTTTCTTACACCAAAATAGTGTTAAAATAGTGAATTCCCCGTCAAATTTGGTATTCCAAATATTTCACAACAATGGTTTATATAAAAGTATATTCCTATATAGAAACATTTAAGGTACTTTTTTCCATGCATCATTTACGACTTTTCAGAGGATTGCAGAAATAAACAAGAATAACATTACACAAATAGTCTTTGACCCTTCCCTAGCCTCACCCCTAAATTTATCCACACTGACTCAGAACGGAAACTCCTGTACATCAACGTCCGATGAAATTGTTATGTTATTACACCACAAGCACTAATAGAAATTTTTCTATACCAACAGGTAAAAGGTATGCATGTTTTTATTTCCCTCTAAACTATTACATACAGCTTTAATTTAAACTCTATAACTCAAAATGTCATCCTACAATGCAATCTCTTATCAATTTCTTGAAAACAAAGCACAAAAGCAAATATATGTATTGTTTATTTTATGTAAACTGAAACTACATCTTCTGGGCTATATTTCAAATCCAAACTTACTATTTTATACTCTTACACTAATATTGTTATCTCCATTTCTTTTAGTCTGCTATCTACTATACTTGAGTGACAATATTGTTCCTGGAAGCTTCCGGGAATCAACTAAAACCGACAAAAGAGAGCCTTATTTATCACCAGCTCAAAAGGTAAAAATGTTTATAATATATTACTCCCTAATGTGTTATACCAGGGATGATGGGGGGGGGCATTAAAAAATGTAAAACTGCAATCCCTGGGCCAGAAACCTTGCAAGCGTACATGCTTTTTGTTACAAACGTAAAACTAGCCCTAATACATTATCGACCACATTTAATTTGATTGAAAAGAAAAGCTATTCACATCTGATTCCCAGGAGCATCAGTTTTGGGCCTCAGGTAACAATTACACCTTTGCATCCATAGAACAGCAGCCAGAGTGGACCTTCAACAGATCATGCCCTTTTTTGAAAAGCAAACCTTGGATGGGTCATCCCCCTTTTTGCGACGCATGGGGTGAGCGAGTGGTAGATACGGGCTAGACTCACTACACAAGTTGTTTGTTATTTTGATATTGAATTAGATTGCTGTTTGCCAAAAAAAAACAACTTAAAAGAATAGTGACACCTATTTTACCTTTCATTTTTATAACATTATGCCATTGAAAATATGTTCAAAATCAACATTTTGAGGTTCTTTCGTGCAACTTTTATTCCAGGGGGGGCACTGTAGAGACAGTTTTGCTTATTGTCGCATGACTCTGTCAGGTAGAAGTTGACAAGAGATATCCACATTTGCAAGTGGCCCAGTGAGAAAAAACAGCCTATGCACAATCAGTCGCTAATGTATCAACAAGTATCTGCATAACTGTTGCGAAAAATGAGTGACGTTGAAGATTTTGAAAATCCACACCTTTGGTTGTCAACTTCTACGTCACAAGCCACAAGCAGACAGTCCGGCACATGCTCTTGATCGAGTAACAGTTCCCCGATCAGGGAACAGTTCCCAAATCCAGTAACAGTGATTTGATCGGGGAACAAAGTGTTGGCCGATCGGGTAATACAACGCCATCCTCAAATTTCAGGGAAATTCATTCCACCTTGGATATTCTTTGCTGGGATTTTATTTGTTTTTGTAGAAATCCCTTGGAAATCCTTTTGTCTAAACTCGAAATCCATGTATTATGCGTTTCGAAAAAATATATCATTTGATTCTTGAAAGTTCTTTATCTAAGTGCAACTCAGTTATACACTTTTGAAAATTGATTAACCCCTCGTCTAAAATCAGGATACAACAGAGACTTAAAAGAAAAGTTAAAGTAAGAATTTAATAAGGAAAACTCATTTGGTTCATACTTTATTCTTAAACAACATCATATTTAATTTGACTGTCATTGATTACATGTTCAAAAAAAAACTTTTCGTACTCACTTTTTAGCAGCTTGTCTTTGAACAGCTTTCTGATCTCTTCAAAATGTTTGTGTCGAATTCTTAAGAAATAAGAGCAGACAAGTTCTGCACCACCACCAGGAATGTCTATTCCATGCCTTGTTCTAGATTTTAAAAATGACTGGTGAACTGGCGGGTTACTTGACTACATGTCGTCTATACTGACAAACAATCTTCTCCACGATACCCTTATCAAGGAGTTGCCAGAAAACTTTGCTGAGGTTTGCTGGGACCCTCCCAACTTGCTTTCCAAGAGTGCCCCGACATATTGGACTTTTGGACTGGCTCTTGTCTGTTTATCCATCAGATCTGGACTTACCTCACTGGGCATCACAACTTTCATGGCACTTGGATCAAACTCATTGTTTTCTTCTTGGACAACCAACATTGGAACAGCTTCGCAAGGTCGAATTCAAAAATGATGGTAGCCTTTAATGGACCAGTTGATAGCGATTTCATTCCAGAGGTTTTCCTCCAATTGTAGTGGTGCAGCCATTCTGTTCTTGGACGCTTTGGTGTTATCTCAATACAGATATTTTTCTCAATGGGCTATCTTCTAACTTCGCGCGATCTTTTAATCGCGTTTAAATGAAGCAACTCTTGTAATTTCACTAAATTTGTCCAACTATTGTTTTTCGGAAGCCATTAAGGATGTTCTATTAAAAGATATATTCTAAACTTTAAACAGCTCTTATGTTTAAAATGAGGTGTCATAGCCTATTGTAACTCAATTCCATCAATTATCTATTATTTAATCTCAAGAATAGACAAGCATCAGTGCAAAACTATTGTATTTATTCAAAGAAAGTAACAGCAAATCATTTAGCACATATTCTTTGCAAATAGTTATTTTTGTCGAAAAACAAATGCAATTCTTTTTAAAAGATGACGAAATTAATATTTACTACCTTGAATGAAATATAGTAGTGAAACAATTTATAATTTAAAAAGAAAGATAGAAAATGGGATACGTCACTGTCATTAGTTTATCTACGATTATTGCACGCATGTGTCACATTCTCTACAGTAACTGAACCAGACAGTAGATTACAAATCAGGTTCATACATCAAGACTTCTTAGACCAATATGAATATGGAAGCAGTGCATTGAAACTGTGTCCTTAGTTAACTGTGTCCTCTCTGTGAAAAATAAGATAGTAGGGAGATTGGAAAAGCTATGTGGCTGTTCATTTCACAAAGACAATTCAAGTAAATTAATAAACGTTATGAAACACAAGAAAGGACTCAACGAAACAAGATTATTAATCAAACAAGGAAGTCTATCAAGAAGATCAAAATACGTTTGCCAGCAGTGCATTGAAACTGTGTCCTTAGTTAACTCTAGGGAGCAAGCCGATGATAAGGACGGTGTTGAAGATGCAAAATTGGCCCATTCAACTGAAAAGGGTACCAGTGACCATTTGTTAGCAACAGTTATCGAAGCAGCAAAGATATTACGAGAAATAATTGTCAATGATAGTAAAACCCTTTACAAAGAACGTCCTTGTAGATCGATGGACAGCGTGAAAGAATACGACACACGTAAATGGCTTGAAGATAGAACAAAAGAACTAGTAACGTTTCTCAGTGTTCTTCTTGACCTAAACCCATTAAAAGAAAGTGAATCTGCAGCTGTTAACAGATGCATCGAGCAACTTTATTCAACACAGAATAATTTTTTAGTCTTTCCACTTTCATTTGGCAAAAATCTGCTCACTTACACTCTGTCAGGCAGCAATTTATTGGTGATGTATAACGGGAGCACAATGGCTGCTGGCT
>JACTAT010000122.1:583795-612821 GCA_014526335.1 Chrysaora quinquecirrha
TGTTTGACAACCAATGTTTTACGATTCGGTCAAACGGTTAAACATTTTGCTTGACAAGCAAATTTCAAATGTTTGCTAAACAACGTTTGATCGTTTGGATAATGATTTCTTGGTAATGTTCTAAGCAGGGAAACCATTTGGTCGTTACAATCACTGTAAAAATGTTTGACAAGCAATGTTTACGATGTGGTCAAACGATTAAACATGATGCTTCTGTGACGCTACCGTGGATGGGCTTGAACCCTGACCACAATCAGCTCCTGACACCACAAATCAGCTGGATTATACCTCGACGCCACACAGGGACAAAGTTAGCTCCATTTGGGTCTAGTATTTTAGGCCGGATTTTGAAGGACTTTAAAGGCGTATGGGACGTATAAAGCCGACATTATAACGATTTATCTGTTTTGTTTCAGCGAGCAAAGATGTCTGCCCTGATCAAGACTGCTTCTTCTTCCGTTTCAAAAAGAAGGCTTTCTCCAAAGCTGGTTCAATTTCTTCTCTGCAGATTTGGATGTATAAACTTTTGGATTCAGAACATCATGCCAATAATCGACTCAAGGTTTCTGTTTCAAAAGTAGTGAAAAACGGAGTACAACTTTCTGGAAAGGTCGGAGCAAAAGAGCTGCTCATTAGTCTTGCGCATGAGGGTGATACAGGATGGCTAGGTATAAAACTCTGATTTAACTTCATTTAGCTTAGACTTGTTACATTCCTCCCACTCTTTCGGAAACAGGCACAACAACTACAACAAACATTGCTGTTTCCTCTGAGTGGGGAAAAGTTCAGAAGTTGGAGCGGGGTGGTGTAGTGTGGAGGAGCGTAGACTAAAACGAATGTAATAAGTCTAGTTGTAACTGTCAAATTAGGTGTGATTGTGATACATCTAACCGACATAGCCTATCCTGGAAAGGAGGCAACTGCCTTCTGTCGAAACGAGACTCATTACAAGGGTCATACATTCGCTCCCAACTCCCTTTCCTTCCACTGCATTAGACTCATTACATAAGTCCCACTCTCCGCAAACAGCAGCTGCAGTCTTTAGAAACTAGAACAACCATTTATATAAGGATAGGCCTATTGAATTGGATGGCCTTATGCTCAGAGTGATTTTGAGCGAAATATCTATAAGGATAACTATTTTCAAATAAGGAGCTAAAGCTACGACTTTGTAATAAGTCTACTACTGTATTGTATGTAGTTGGAGTTTCCGCCATTAAAAACAGCAACAACTATTTTTGGAATATTTTGGACTATTAACTAATTGAATTGAGGTGAAGGAAGTGAAAACTAAGACTCGTGTAATAGGCCTAAGGCCTATTTAAAATAAGACTGAGTTATGATGATGATGATGATTATGGTTATGATTCTTCGCAGGGATGGTTAGTGCTAAGGCAAAAGATTGGATCTCTAAGCTCGAGCCTCGTTCAGATGACCTAGATTTATTCCTTTCCCTCCAATGCAATGGCTGTATGGTTGCACGAAAAGGAGACAAAAGGCCATTCATCGTCGTCACCGTCAAAAATGACGAAAAAGTTCGGCAAAGACGAGAGGCGAAAAAAGGCGATTGCTTTCCTGGGCGACGAGAATGTTGCCGTGAGTCTTTGACTGTAAACTTTACGGAGATTGGCTGGGATGACTGGATAGTATCACCTGTTGACTACGAAGCATCTTATTGCAAGGGAACATGTTATGGCCTATCCGTTCCTATTTATGGTTACGTGGCAGTGATATCGCAAGTCAAATACAATAAGAAAATATGCTGCTCTCCTAAAAGCTTCAAAAGCCTTACCATTTTATATCGCAACGACAACAATATTTACAAGAAAAATCTAGCGGGCATGTCCGTTGAGCAGTGTGGATGTTCCTAGCAACATTGTAGCCAGTGTCCGGTCTATTGCGTTGTCTGGTTACACACGCCGTTAGCTGTTAGCTGAATCCATCTTTCTCCTTCGTTTCTGAAGAGGGATGAAATTCCTAATGCCTTTTCAAGTAGGTAGCGCTGTTGACATCATGGTCTTAGCGCGTAGAAAATGTTTGATGCTATGAAATTTTATGTTTTATGACTTTAGTTGTAGTTCAGGCATTTTTACATTTGTTTCACTCAGGTGTTTTAAGATTCAATACCCAATTTGAAACAGAACTTTTTTGATAGGCCTAGCCTTCACCAAACTTATTCACTTCGCTATCTCAAAATGGTCGTATTCCCTCATTTCGTCAAATCAGACTTTAATTCCCTTCGAAAAAAGCCTCATAATCACTGGGAGGACCCAACCTCGTCCCCAGGTCTCAAACGCGTTTCCTGAAATCTCAACTATTATCTGATTTGGGCCCTGGTACCGATTTTATCATGTTATTTGCTTAGACTTATTACATTCCTCCCACTCTTTCGGAAACAGCTACTTACAACTGCAACAACACAATTGCTGTTTCCTAAGAGTGGTTGAAGCGGGATGGTGGAGTGTGGAGGAGCGTAGACTACGACGAGTGTAATAAGTCTATTATTTGCCTTCCTTAAGGCTTGCTTCGATGTTTTATTTTGATGAAATTGTGATTTCATTATTTCTATTGTTTGAGTAGCCAATCAGGTTTCAAAGACTCTAGGGACAAGGTTGGATAAGGGGAAATGGCTGACCTTGAGAACTCTTTATCTGGGTGGGAGGTATAACAGTAGAGACCAGGCCTCAAAGTGCACGAAATAAGTCTTATTTTTGGCGCCAATCCATCCACCGTATCTTTTCGACCATGGTATCGACTATCGAATCAAGACTCAGCATAAATTCGAAATAGCTACTGTGTTAAGTTGACAAGCCTTTAGTTTCATGCGTGCCGCATGTTGAATCCGTATATTTTGTTGTAAGCAGCTCTCATTTTTGAATCTTCACATCATGTATTAAACTACGCATTCACATACACCCTAGTTGTAGATAAGAAAATAGACAAATTATATTGTAAAGTATCGTAAATACATAGTAGTGCCCTGGAGTTCAGCGTGACTGAGGTTTATATGTAGAGGCTGGTACATTTGGTTCAACATTACACTTATAACAGCAGAATAAGCCGCATTAGGTACAGTAGTTGCGTCCATGTAAGAATTAATGTCCAACTGCATAGAATTTGCTGACAAAATGCTGACTTTGAAGGCATAATTGCCGCCATTTTGGTTTATGTTTGTTTATCCGATATTTTGGTCACAGTTGGGGCCGACAACAAAGCAGCTGATTCTTATTTGGTCACACTTGCTGATTGCGGTCGCATTAGGTGTTTAGACACAGCCATATCAAGGGAGAAGTAGGCCCAAAGCTGGGCCTAGTTATATCCGTCGGAAACAAGTGTTTCATCTGCTCGGCGATACTTGACCACTCCTCCGTTTCTCGTAAAACGTTTATGTAACGTTTCATTTATTTGATAACTCAGTTTAAAACAAGACATAGCGTCGAAGACGACGGTATGAACAAATGGCCTAGATACCTATGTTTTCAAAGGGAAATGAACTTTCAAAGCCAGCCATTGGCTTAGAAGATAATCACGTGACAATTATTTGTGGCACGAAAAATAACTGGTCATGTTACAAATTACGAATAAAATGTCTGTTTTGAAAAAGAGGCTTTGATCTAAATTTTTATCAACTTGCCTCAGAATTATGGTAAATTTTGAGGATTTAGAAACTGTCTTTACGAAGTGAAGAAAACTCTACTGGGTGCGAACGCAGCCACTGATTACGAAGGGATAATTCACTGAGAAAATTAACTTCGGAGAGCACAATAACGCGAAGATGATCAGTTTTTTCATAAGTTTTAACTTTTGCTTTACCTGTGTCTACTATCTCCATCACTGTAATCCCTGTGAATTCTTTAGTTATCGACAATACTGTTTCGACGACACTTGAGTGTGGATTGCAATTTATTAATTTATTTATTTTGTGATATTAGTTTTTGATAATAAACAGTAGATGTGTAGTTTTTGATGACTTCAGCTACCAAAGGTGGCTTGTTTTTTTGATTTGTAATCAATTTATGTGAAATGCAATGCTCTTTTATACAGCTCCCTCTGCTTAATGAGTCTTAGTAGACTCACTACATAAGTCCCACTACTTCGCTCGATGTTGTTGTTGTTGTTTTCTTCAATCGCTCAGTGTGGGACTTATGCTATGGATTTATGTCCTTACAGCTCTGAAACTGGCAAGCCGCGCTAAAAAATTGGCGTCCCAATCAGATTGCAGCATTTGCCTAAAAACAATAGCTATTGTCTTTTGAACCAATCAAACCTCTTCATAGCATGAATCTCCAGAATGAGGCCGTTCTCTGACGTTGTCGGACTGGTCTGGAAAATATTTTAGTTCCAGAGCTGTGCGGACATGAGTCTCTGTTGGATTGACAAATCAAAATAAGGGGAGCGTAAACTAGAGACTCGTGTCGTGAGTCTAGAGTCTTAGGCCCTGGCCAAACGGTCAAATATTGTTTGTAAAACATTTAAAATTTGCGTGTCAGGCAGAATCAGAATGTTTTATTGTCTGGCCATGCCACGTTGCTAAACATTATTTAAACATTTTTTGCTTGCGTCAAGAAAATCTTGTTTTCTGAAGTGGCTAAAGGTTCAATCAATGCTTGATAAACAAATTTAAAATGTTTCAAAAACAATTTTTCATCGTGTGGCTAGGGTGGCCAGGGCCTACTCACGACACGAGTCTCCAGTTTACGCTCCCCTTATTTCGATTTGTCATTCCAACAGAGCGATTCTAGAAAACAGCAACAACAACATCGAGCGAAGTAGTGGGACTTATGCAGCGAGTCTAGCCAGGGCCTTAGGCCCTGCTTTATGCCTCGTTTTCGTGTGAAGCAAATGGTAACTGTTAATTGTTTGCCAACGCCACGTCGCTAAACATTGTTCGTCTAACAGCTTTTTCTTGCCTCAAATATAATTTGTTTTTTAACTTTTCTAAAGAACTTTGCGTAACAGATTTTCTTGTTTCTGCTTGTCAAGCAATGTTTTGTGACGTAGCCAAAGGTTCAAACAATGCGTGACGAGATAAGCAAATTTAAAATGTTTGACAAACAATGTTTGATCGTTTGGGCAGGGCCTTAGGCCATACGTTAGGCCCTGTTTTATGTCAAGGAAAATGTTTCACTGTTTGGCCATGTCACATTGCTAAACATTGCTCGTCAAACATTTTTGCTTGCTTCAAATGAAACTGGCTTTTTAACTTTTTCATAAACTTTGCATAACAAGGTTTGCTTTTTTGCTTAAGAAATGTTTTTGGACGTAGAAAATGTTTAAACAATGCTTAACAAAATGTTTGACAAACAATGTTAGGGCCTTAGGCCATACGTTATGCTTATGCCCTGTTTTCAGGTGAAGCAAAATGTTTTACTGTTTGATCAAGCCACGCCGCTAAACATTTCTACTCGAAAATGCTTGACTCTTACCAGCGGACACCCAAAACACGGACATACCTGTACCGAGTGTAGTTTGCCATTTTGCGGTGTTTACTGATCACTCGCATTGCATGTCTGTAATTGCCGCTTTGCGAGTAACAATCCATTGATAACCTAACTGGATTACATGATTTCTGCGATTATTACTTTGCCTGGGCGTCGAAGCGGTGACTTGACAAGGGGGCGATTTACGCTAGTGCTTCGGCCGAAGAGCGTCAATGGTTAACTTTTTCAACAAAATAACTTTAAACGAAAGCTTTTTGGAGCGGGTTCAACTTAGCAACGATAAACAGATAAACAGTTTTATTTATATAATTTCTTTTACAACACAGTTGACATCATCTTTGAACCATAAAGCGTAAAGTCGTTGGTGTTTGGATCTTGCGAGCCAAGATTCCAAAACGACTTGTTGTTGTTGACGGGAGTCTCCCGGGGGGGGGTACTTCCATTATTCAGTATACTAGACGTGCCGCCCAAATGGGTAACTTTTTCAGCGACAGTTTCCCTACATATAGGTTGGTTTTTTTGTAAAGGATCTCTACACATGGGTAGTAAAAACTTTTAGACATGCATTGCTTTTAAAAGCCTGATAAATCTTTGTATTTAGAATCAATTTTATGGTGCAAATCGGGTGAATGCGTTTCTTTTTCAGCGCAAATGCCTTTTCGCCGCATTTAGAGTTCCTTAGGTGTTTAAATTGCGTTGAAATATTTGAGATATTAATTGGTACAAATGGGTGTAAAATTTCGTTGCTTTTTCTATAAATGGGTATCACGACTAATAGAATTTATTGGTAGGTTTGGAAAAACCGGGCGGCACGTCTAGTCTTTTCAACAATAAAGTACCCCCCCCCCCCGGGGGAGTCTATACCAAGTGGCATAGGTAGCCTTCAATGAGTAACCTGTAGCAATGTTGCCGAGGTGCAATTCACTCCTTGGACTCTTTTACACCCTTTGCGGGGACTTCTATTGTTTTCATAGAAATCCCTTAGAAATCCTTTGGTTTCAACGGTAATCTCTTATATCTTTTCGAGAAGTGAAATGCCCCTCGAATTTTGCCGAAAGATGCCTTGCAAAAGGATTACGTCAAGGATTACGCGTTTACACCCTGTCGACAAAAGAGGCCCTTTCAGGGTATTAGCGGTATGGGATATTTCCAGAAAAAATCCAAGGTGTTTAAAGGGATAATTCTAGTCAATAAAAAAAGTATACGGGATATTTTTTGTTAAATTCTTGGATGAAAGTGAGAAAAATACAAGGGATAGTCAACTAAAGTCCTGAGTCTGTAAAAGAACTCAACCAAAATCTTGTTTCGCTGAGTCAGCAAAAGCAAAACCTCGATTTCATCATAAGCGGAGAAGCAACCATGGCGTTTCCCGGACATGGCGTTTCCCGGACGGGTTTAGCAGCGGTCGAAAATCGCACGCCTTGAAAAGCACTCTTGAAATTTTCTGAATCTGCCCGCAAGGTAGTTAAGACAGCGTATCAGATGTTAACGTGCATGAGCTATTATTCAGCAGCTAAGTAGGAATGTTTTATGGGTAATTATTTTTCTTTAATCAACATCAGTTTTCCTCCCTAACCAGACAAACCAAAACCAAGCCCAGTAAAGGTAAACCCTTTCCTTGAACTAGCTGTTTTGCTAGCTTGCAAAATAAACTCGATAATCACTTACATAATACAGTACGCATAAACCGTATAATTCCTCAATATACCTAACAATATACCTACTCACTAACAAGGTCCTAATACGCTTTGTTAGTCGTTATTCTCTACCTATGTTCGCATTCCTACCAAAAACATCCGCAATTTCGGAATATTCAATTGACAAGTAACAAAACCATTGTAATTAACCGTCTTAATGAACTTGTGTGGGTACAATTAGCATTTTGAAGACCATACCAAAGAGGATGAGTAAAGTGCTTCATCATCATTGCGCAGAGAAACGACAACGGGATAGTCAGGCAAGAAATTGAGAGTTCGTCTTGAAACATTATCTAGCTTTAATTAAAGGTACATTTTTGATTTTTGTATTTTTATAATTACTTATGTTCATTATATATTGACTAAGATTAATGACCATTGACTTAGATCATACACTTTTTTAATAAGCAACCGCTCAATAAGCAACTAGTGCTGAACTGACCTTAACATTGAGCAACTTGAGGGCTCAATTGAATTACTGCAAGCAACTAAGAAGTCAAACAACCACGCTTATACTCTTTCTTGTTGTTAAGAAATTGTTCGTTCTTATGTTTTGTATCGTTTTGTAGTATGTTGAAGTTCGTTAACTACCGTTTTTCCACTTACTGTCTCCCAAAAGAAGTGTCTAAACTTTTAAGCAACTTTGAGGGCTGGACAAAAGTCAAGTAGTTGCTTATTAAAAAAGTGTAGTTCTTAAGAACAGTAGCCATCGAATGCTTGAGGACAAGAAAAGAATTTTGATCTGTAAACTTCATCATAATGTACGTATTCTGTTGACAATTCTTTTTATCTTATTTTCTAGATAGTTCTATACAAAACATGTTGCTTCTTACTCTCTGTGCGTTAGTTTCCACTGCTATTTCTCAGGTTTGTCTCTGCAATTTCACTTTTTCATGCACTTTTTTATTTTAATGATTTTAAGGCATAAGAATTCAGTGGAAGCCCTTTCCCCAAATGATATCACCAAATTTTTCATACAATTTTTTTAAGTGCTTTAAAACAAAGTTCCTTATGTCCTAAGAATAGTTAACTTCGCGGAGCTATTTGATCCCAGATATATACCATTAATGAGAACGTCCAAACATCCAACATCAAAATCTGTTCCGGTGATCTCGAACCTGACTGTGGCGCTAATTTACTACTCTTAGGTACCTAATTGCCGTCCCCCCACGCTAATTAATTTTTGAAAATTTTTCCAACCCCCGCTCTTATTAGGACCCCCCGCTTATTAAATTTTTCAACTTCGCGTAAGTGACGCGTATTGAAAATTCATATCAGAGGATTCAAAATCACAAAATAAATAGATACCAGTCTTGCATAGACAAAATAAGATAAAAATTGAGTCTGAGTCTTGAGTCATTTTCAACAAAATCCAACCCCCGCTAATTGGGACCCCCGGCAATTAATTTTCAACAAAAAATCCAACCCCCCGCTAATTGGGACCCCCGGCAATTAGGCACCTAAGAGTAATCTTTGGATTTAATGTTCCCTTTCAAAAGTTTACACCTTTCTAGTCATTGGCGCAAGCGATTTTAGCGACACCAAAACGATTGCAACGACATAGTGTCGAACAAGTTCCTTAGATCTAATAATTCGATAACTCCTTTCAGCTTTGTTGTGATAGCCTACCTCCTTAGATTAGATCTAGAATGATTTGATAGCTTCTTTCAGCCCTCGATGCTTCGAACATAATATTCCCTGATATTAAAGCCTCAGATATCGCAAACTATCACCCATACTACCCTTTCTCATAAATGATGCATAACATATGTTTAATTTAAGCATAATATACAGCATAATGAGCATTATTTATGCATAATTTATTCGTTTTATACGCATAATTAATTCATAATATATGCATAATTCATGCATATTTTGTGCATGATTTATGCACGATTTACTATGATTTTTGCGTAATTTATGCATACTTCCTTGTAATTTAATACATTTCTAATTCTTTCAGGCTGGAACAAGAGGAGAAATTTGTTATTTATCTGGTGGATCAGGTGTATTTCAAGGATTTCATGCTACTGGATACTTCACTCCACCTTTTCAAACTCCAGTAAGTGGTCTTTTCAAATCACTATTCATTTCATTTCACTTGTGCAAATGGGTCACTCGATCATGCGAACAGTTTTCTGGGCATGCGTAGTTTGTTTCAGTGACGAAGATTCCCTTGTCATCCCTAGACTTATTACACGAGTCCCAGTTGTCGCAGCTACCATCTTATTTGTTGTTGTTGTCAGAAAGCTGCCAAAACTGGGCAAATCTCAGTGTTCCGAATTGCTGTTGTTGTTGGCCTAGATTTTATGAACGGAACATGAGGCTCGTGTAATATGTCATCCCCGAACGCGGGACTGATCATGGAAGTTGAATTTACTTTTTACTTTCTCGAGACCAGCTCAGTAGAGCCAATCAAATTGGTAGCGCGACCAGAGTCCAAAAGTTTAAATAATTCGCGCGGCTTCTTTTGAGCGATCTCACGGGCGACCAAATTCGCATAAGTAGAAATCCGCCTTTTAACTCGAGTGTTTGTACCGTTCTTATGCGCCAAGGTGTGTGCGCTCTTCGGGTGGGACAACAGTACAACGTCTGAAACGATCAACTGTTTGGACACGTCAGACTCCATGAAGGGTGCCAGTCCAATCGTGTGTTGCGTTACCTTTTTCCTTGTTTCGTGTCTCAGCTTTTTTCTGTAGATGTTTTTCTCAACCCTGACCTCTAATTTTTAGGCCACAGGAACTGTTCTATCTGGTGTTTCCTTGGTCAATGGAGCAATCGTTTGCAGGTCTGTATAGAGTTTATCTATCATATATTTAACAGCTCTATCGTAATCACATTTTATTGATCATTTTGAATTTTGAATTTTCATGATTTGAAACTACACGCTTTTTTTATAAGGAACCACTTTATAAGGAACCTACATGTAGAAGGCCCGAAAATTTAAGAACTTATACTACTAAAGAGAAAATCATTAAGGAACTTTGAATGTTGAATACTTTTATCATTGCAAATAATCAAGAATTAGAAAGCCGGTTCCATACATTTGCATTCGAAAATCACATAAATTGTACGTTACGCATGTATCAAATGTTTCCTTGAGTAGTCCCGAGCTTTGCTCACATGAAAATGTCTCTCTTTTATTGTTAAGACCACTGTATGTGCAGTTAAAATTAAGGAACTATTAAGGAACTTTTGGAACTACAATTGTCTCAAAAGAGGACAAAAATAAGGAAATTTAAGAACTAGGCCTTGAGGTAGGTTCCTTATAAAAAAAGCGTGTACGTTATAGTTATTACATTCGTCAAGTTGTCCGCTCCTGCACATCCCATCACCCCGCTCTAATCACATTGAGAAGCAAGCAAGCAAGCAATATCTATTTTTTAAAGCAGGTTGGGGGCTCTGGCAGCTATGCAGCTGATGTGGACCTGCAGCTTGTGCCCCCAGACTAATATGCTAGAACGAATACCCTGGGTACTCATTTACCGACCTCGGAAGGGTGCACAGCTGAGTTGACTGTAGGCTTGAGGAAAGTGGTCCCGACGAGATTCGAGCCCACGACCTCAAGATCGTGAGCCGAACGCCTTGATCACTCGGCCACACCACCAGAAAACAGCCCTTAGGTTGTTATGGTTGTTTGAGGATGTTGTTGGAGTTGTTGCTCTTACCAGTGAGTGGAAAAGTCTATTGTGGTAAAGAGGTGTTCCCTGTTGTGGAGGTTTCTTCTACCACAAAAGAACTTTAGGACGAAAATTGTGTGTCCATTCTTTGAAAATGTCTTGTGTACAGAAGCATCCGTAGCGTCTGAAAAAACCAATTACAATTTGAAGCTATTTCTGCACAGATATCTCGTTTGAATCAAGCTAAGCAGTGATGGTGCGTAACATAGCTCATATACTGCGTAGGCAAGGAACTGAACCCCCTGCAAATAAGTAGGTTTGATTGAAAATCCAGGGGGCTCGAGTCTTGATATTATTGATAATTGCTATTGTAGGCTCACCGGCAAGGCATTCGAGTAGAGTCATCGGCAACCTTATCGATTTACTTGCATTCACCGCACAACAAACAACAACCAAGATGACGTCAACAACAGCAACAACAACCAAAGCTGCAACAACTACAACAACATCAATGAAAACAACAACTTTAGTCTCAAATACAGATATGACATCATCAACCACATCCATGACAACAACTAATGCAAACGAGGCCAGCAGCATGTCAGCAGCAGGCCAGACAACCCCAACGAAAGCAACCTCTACATATAAAATGACGTCATCAGAGGGCTCGAGCAGTTCAATGCAAAGTGGAACTAGCACGATGATGTCGGAAACAACAACAACAAATATGCGGATGCATAATTCAACTCAACGAACTATGGCAACCACTACTTACGCTCCAATGAATCAAATGGTGAGGAGAAATCTTTTTAGAACCGCGGGCAAATTCAGATTCATTTGTCTAAAGCTCTTGACATACGATGTAAATAGGTTTTTGTTTACGCAGCCGTCTCGCTGGATTACATAGGCCCCTTGAGTTCTCCAGTTTTCTCCGCGAGAGAGACGTGTAGCAAGTCCGATAGGCCCCACCACCACTGAAATGATCTTTTTTCAAATCTGAACATCATACCGTGAAGGAGCAGTGTATTCAATGAGGATGACGATATGTATAATCAAATTTGGTACAGTTATATCTAATTTTTGTCAATTCTTCTTTCTAAGTCAGCTCTTGAAATTAGTGCTCCGAAGAACCCCAAGTTATATTTTGACAACGTTTTAGAAAGCACTGCTCTATCTCAGCTGATTTGATGAATAAAAGTCATCCCGTAAAAGACATTGGGACAGACCCCGTTACCCAGTATAATGGGAGCGCACCGGGCTTTAGTCAGCTAGTACTTAAATTCGGCCATGCTTGAGGAAATAGTAACTAAATTAAAGGCAATTTATTGAACAGCGATGAAATGGAGAGACGTTTGGGTTGTGTGACTTTAGTAGAATGGTTTTCCTTTCTCTTTTAATGCAGTTAAAAATCGGTCCTTTTGCTCACCATTCAGAGAATGAAAAATATTAAGATAAAGAACTTTATTTAGATTTTTTTCGATTTCTAGATTGACCTGACCAGCTGTGGCAAAGAGAAAGGCTGCTACAGGGTCCCAAGCGGATGTCAAATCAATTTGTGCAAGTTCGTAGCGACATGGAAGCCTGATGTCATGAAGAAATACGTCCAAATAGAACTTTACAGCAAAGCTAGAGGTTGGGTGGCTTTTGGCCTTAACAAAGAACCTAATAAGATGGTAAGTAATCAAGGGTTTTAGTCACATAATTCTGATATCAGCAACCAATAATATAATTGTTCTATGGGACCAACACGAGACGCTTTTAGGATCGTTGTGAGCGGGATGAATTCGTGTAAGAAGGTATCCCGGTGGCAATTTCAAACAGATAGATTTTGAAGCAAAAAATCGAAATTTTGCAACCATAGTTTTCCAAAAATTTCGGTCGATTCTAGAGAGCACGACCTCTCCTGGCCTCCTAGTTAAGAAGTCCCTGACCAGTCAGCATGCTGCTGTAGCATAGAGCTATCGTGACAGATGAATGCCATCGTTCCACTTCCACATGGCTAGTTTTCGGAACAGCGCGGAGTGTTAGCGTTTACGGAGACGCCTATAGCCGAAGTCAAGGTGCACGAAAGCAAAGCCATGGGCTCTTAGTACTGCTTTCTCTACGGTTCATTTAACATTAGCTACTTCAACTGTTAAAAACTGCTACACCTTGCAAAGAATGGATTGCATCTTGATGCCAGATTACTGAATGAATGCGTGAATAAACTTGAGTTGTGCATGACTTCAAACTGTGAACTATAGCGGAAACAATTTTGGACATACTGTAAATTCAGTGTCCCTCCCAGCCCCCTCCCTTCTACGCCTATTTACCCCGCTCAGTTTGCATAACCTACAGTTTGTAAAAAATCCATTGTATCTGCTGAAACAATAAAGGCGCAACTCCCAAACTGGGCTACAGCATCATATTGAGTTAAAGATATATTCCCGTACTTTTTCTTTTCAGGCTGGAACTTATGGTGAAATCTGCTACAGAGACGGATCAAATACAATCGTCAAAGCCTTTCATGCAAGGGCCAGGATCACTCCCACCTTTTCTAACGTAAATGTGAGTGAAAACGAGTGTTCTTTTTTAAAATATGTAAGTACAGTATACTGTATTTAGGGATCAATGAGTTGTCTAAAATTTCTGTTTTCCTCTTACTTGAAGGGTTGGAAGGTAAACAAGACTCAGGTTATAATGTCAAATGGAGCTTTGACATGCAGGTAATCTTGGCTTTCTGAGCTTTTAATTATCGAAAATTGGGAGAAAACCCAAGGGACACACGAATGGATGAGATGTGCAGACCCACCCATTTATAATTCATCCCTTTAAATGGAGAAAGAAATTTTCCATCAAATCTCTTTTTTGTACTCTTATCCAGATACACACGCACATTCGCAGCGATCAGCAACCTCGCTTTCGATATCAACCAAGACTTGTACATTACCGTTGCTTCTGGCGACAGTATAAGCCCAGGAGGTGTTCCAACATATCATGGTGCAAATCGTTATTCTTCTACAATGAAATATAACATTGCTGCTGCATTGAAGATGAGTGGTAACAAAAATAACAAGAAGAAACCAACTGGAATGGCATCAAGGATGTCGTCATCTGCTTTAGGTAAGTTGGATAAATCTGCTCTGACTTTCATCTAGAATTCTGATGCTTGATTTTTCAAGGCAGCATATTTTTCATGGTTGCCTTGGTCTAGTCTGACCTGACATGACCTGACCCAAAACGTCCTGACCTCACCTTACTTGACCTGATCTGAGCTGAGCTGACCTGACCTGACCTGACCTCATTTGACGTTACTTGACCTAACCTCGCCTCACTTGACCTGAGCTGATCTGAGCTGACCTGAGCTGACCTGACCTGACCTGACCTGACCTGACCAAACCTAACCTGACCTGACCTAATCAAATCTCTGATCTGATCTGATGCTTCTCGGTCTGGGTCTGATCGGATGTAATCTGATCTGATTTGATCTGTTCCGCTTTGGTCCGATGATCTGATCTGTTTCAATTTGATCTGACCTCACTGGTCCGCTGTTATCTTGTTAATACTTTGCTTCTTTTTTCAGTTCTCATTTTGCTTGGGTTCATCAGCATCTTGGCGCAATATCTTTAAGATGAAGGAAGACACGCTGATGAAGTGTGAGACTATTTGTGAATAGATGAAACTTTTTGCAAAATTAATAGTTTTGTTATAGCTTAATACAGTACAGTATTGTATCAAAATCGTTATGTCGTTTTTCTGTTAATTTTCGAAAAATTCATTGTGTAAATCTTGTTATTCATGTTACAGAAGGCAAATTTATTTCTCTTCAAAGAATTTTCTTCCAAAATTTTTCTTCCAAAAATTTTTCTTCCAAAATTTTCTTCCAAAATTTTTCTTCCAAAATTTTTGTTCCAATAATTTCTTCTTCCTTCTTCCAAACATTTTTTTTAATGCAAGTCTCGTTTTGATTCTTATTTGTGTACGTGTGCTAACAAGGGAGAAATTTGCATGCTGCTGGTCATGGCCGATGGAGAACTGCGGGCTCAGACGCATTCTGCGCACGGCGAATTCTTTTTGAAAGATGAGCACTTCCGAATGGAAAGTTAGTAAAATGATGTAAATAAGGTTTTTCTACAAGAGAATAAGCATTGATTTAAAAAAAAATGCACAAATTAACGATAAATTATTAAAAATGTCAAGGAAGAAAGAGACGATCAGACGAGACCAAAGGTGAAACAGTTGAAGCAGTCAAAGCAGTCAGGTAACAAAGTGATTGAAAAACTGCATGAAAATTGAAAATAGCTTGAAAATTTCTTATTTTTAAAGAAACTAAATTGTTGCGATAAACAAACTTAATTACCCTTCGTATCGGAAAACGGGTCCAGTAAGACTTTGGTACTGTTTGAAAGAGCTTTTCCTGCTGAGTTTTGTATTGTATGTTTCGTTATGTGGCACGAAGGTTTAGTTTCTTTAAAAATAAGAACTTATGGCCACATTATTATTTTGTTGAAATCAATTCGAAGGCTCAGAAATATTCAGTCAAAAACAACAAATTGTTGCGATAAATAAACTTAATTACCCTTCGTATCGGAAAACGGTTCCAGTAAGCCTTTGGTACTGCTAAAAAGAGCTTTTTCTGCTGAGTTTTGTAGTGTATGTTTCGTTATGTGGCACGAAGGTTTAGTTTCTTTAAAAATAAGAACTTTTGGCCACATCATTATTTTGTTGAAATCAATTCGAAGGCTCAGAAATATTCAGTCAAAAACAACAAATTGTTGCGATAAATAAACTTAATCACCCTTCGTATCGGAAAACGGGTCCAGTAAGACTTTGGTACTGTTTGAAAGAGCTTTTCCTGCTGAGTTTTGTAGTGTATGTTTCGTTATGTGACACAAAGGTTTAGTTTCTTTAAAAATAAGAACTTTTGGCCACATCATTATTTTGTTGAAATCAATTCGAAGGCTCAGAAATATTCAGTCAAAAACAACAAATTGTTGCGATAAATAAACTTAATCACCCTTCGTATCGGAAAACGGGTCCAGTAAGACTTTGGTACTGTTTGAAAGAGCTTTTCCTGCTGAGTTTTGTAGTGTATGTTTCGTTATGTGGCACGAAGGTTTAGTTTCTTTAAAATTGGGAATTTTCAAGCTATTTTCAATTTTCATGCCGTTTTTCAATCACTTTGATAGGCTACCTGACTGCTTCAACTGTTTCACCTTTGGTCTATTCTTCATCGTCTCTTTCTTCCTTGACATTTTTTATAATTTATCGTTAATTTGGGCATTTTTCTTTGAATCAAGGCTTATTCTCTTGTAAAAAAAATCTTATTTGCATCATTTTACTAATTTTCCATTCTGAAATGCTTATCCTTTGAAAAGAATTGCCCGTGAGTAGAATGCGTCTGAGCCCGCAGTGCTCTATCAGCCACGACCAGCAGCGAAAATTCTGCCTTGCTTTGCGCATGTCAAGTGCAAATTTCTCCCTTGTTACGTGTGCTCCGGTGTTGTTGTTGTCGTTGTCATTTTCTTCCACTTGCACTTGCACTCGCGTAAGAATTAGGCCATGTCTTCCTGAAAGGTTTCTTTTCTCTTTTTGTTCCTGTAATAATTGTTCAAAATGCTGCCACTAACAAATAAAGATCAAAGAAAAAGCGATGAATTCAAGCCAGGCATCAAGTTGAGTTCAAGAATTGCTGGCTGGTTCAAGTAAGTTTTCTTTTGTTAGTTTTTTTAAGTTTTGTTCTACTGAGTCACAAAAAATGGCCTAAAAATCAGTGCCGGTGGTGGTGCATGATGAAACATTCTTCCTCCTCCTCATTCCCTATAGTATTCAGTTCTTTCTTGTTTTTATTTCAAGCCACTTCCCTCTACTCTTTTTTTGCGAGAATCGTCACAATAAAATTTCCTTTCATCAATCAAATCATCATTCGCCGGAGCCTTTCATAGTCAACCCCACACCGCCACAAATCGACCCCCTACCAAGTCGGCCCACCCCCATTCCACTTGTTGGCCCACCAAGGTGTTAGCCCACAACATTCTTAAAAAGTTATTATGTTATTTATGTATGGGGATATATGGGCCGGGCCAGGGCTGCCCCCAGACCCCCACTTTTACAGTTTACATGCTTCAAATTTATTATATTTTTGTTTGGCTAATTTGGTATATGCTGACAGGGCTTTCTAGACAAGTTCGCCCACCCCTATCAGCTCCATGGGCAAGTCGGCCCACTACAATGTTAGCCAAGAACGATATTTACTAGTTATTTTGTTACGTTTTGGGATATTGCATGTGTGCACAAAACCCCACTTTAACAGTGCGCATGTTTCAAATTCGTTACATTTTAGTGGGCTGACTTGTAATACGCTGACAGGCTGGCTTGTCTAACACATTGTGGGCCGACTTGTCTGACACACGGTACGCCAACTTTGTAGTGGGCCAACTTGTCCTGTTACCCTGACAAGCTGATTTGTCTAACATGTGATGGGCCAATTGTCTATGTAACACGCGCTGGGTCAACTTTGTAGTGGGCCAATTTGTCCTGTTACAATTCAGAGATTCAGTTTACAATTTAATTTCTGATTCAAAATTTAACTTTCAGTCTAACAAGAAATTATTTTTTTATTTCCAGGTCAATTTTTGCAGAAAAGGCATCACGGAATATCTTTTGTTTCCTGCTGTTGAATTTATCATTTGCTTTTCTTGAGCTATTTTATGGAATCTGGAGCAACAGGTGAATAAAATAGGGGGTAATTGCCTATAATTTGCGTATGGGTATATGCCACCCATATGGATGGGTTTGTGGTCTCAAATTTTGTAAACATCAGTAAGATTTAACCAAAACTCCATACGAGGATGGGAAATTAAAAAGAATACTCTAAAATTTTACCTTGTTTGAGACAAAATAGTGTTAAAATCATGTTTCTTAGTACAATTTCAGTATCATTAAAGCCTAGAAGGTCTCATTCCAGTGGGGGTTGACAGCTATAGTCAATGTACTGGTGTACCGGTTTTTTTGCAAGTGCAATGGTCAGTATTTGTGTACCAGTTTTCATGCATGGGCATGTTATTGCTTTGATATTTCAAGTGTACCATGTACCAGATTGCGTTTGCACTGTACCGGGTCGATTTTTAGCCTGTTGTATTGTGTAACAAGTGATCTGTACCGGCATACCGGGAAGCTGCCATCCCCCCCATTACAGTCATCTTCCGTATGCTTATTATTATTTACAAGTATAATAACCGCACTTAATAAAATAAGGTATGGGTGGGGTCTATATTACAAGTGGGTGGATTTGTAAAATCTGAGCAGCACATTCCAGTCCATCGATAAGTCATGCACCTCCCCCCTCAGGGTATAACCACTTTGGATAGGGATGTTAGCACAGTATACCTTAAATATGTAGAAGTACTGAAAGCAAGGCATGAGGGAGCAGAAGCAAAAAATTCAGAGAATTCCACAATCTTTATGAGGGCAAGGGGACAATCCATTCTGCTTCCCCCATGCTACCAGCACCCCTGAAAATCCTACTATAACATTTGACAATTCAACTTGATTTTCTAGTCTTGGATTGATCTCAGATTCATTTCACATGTTCTTTGACTGCACTGCATTATTGACTGGTTTAATGGCATCCATCATTTCAAGATGGGGTAAAAATGAGAGATTTTCATATGGGTAAGTGTTTGAAGATTAGATCTCTTTTTAAACATATAGCGGCAGCATTTAAAACAAGAGAGCATTTATTACAAAATTCAAGTAAAGGTGAAGGCAAAATGGTGTTTTAGTGCCAGTCGCTAGGATCTCAGTAGTAGGTTAACTATTTGAGACCTCAACCCTGGCTGTGACGCTACCGTGGCTAGGTTCAAACCCTGACCACACTAAGCTCTTAACACCATAAGTCAGCTGGGTGACACTATGATGCCAAAGTACATTTAAAATTTCGAGTAATCATCCTTGGACACACTTTAAAGCTTTTTTGTCTGACACTCTTTACTTCATAAAAGTCAGGAACAAAAGACCAACAAAAAAGTTGACTAAAGTGGAATTTAAAGCTACTCAAATGTGGTCCAAAAACAGAAATAAGAAAGTGAAGCCGAAGGGGTATTCTGTTTTGAACACCAATCAGCTTGTGCGATACAGCAAGCATGACAGCATTAAAATTTTTCTAAATCACATGATATCGAGTTTTCGATATGAAAATCTTATAAAGCAGCCAAAACTTAGTCTAGGTACAAAGTTTTACTGTCGTAGCGCTTGTATTCTTAATTTTATGAGCATTCAAAGTTCCCCATTGCATAAAGGCTTTGACTGCAAAAAATGAACTTGGTGAAACTTTTTACCCCACACGGTCAAAGCCCTTATAAAATCGTAAACTTTGGACGCTTGTAGAATCGATAATACACGCGCTGAGATAGTAAAACTTTGCACCTAGACTAATTTTTGGGTGCTTCATACGATTTTTACATCGAAAGATTGATATCTCGCGATTTTGAAAAATTTAATTTCTACCAAAATGTTCTATATTTCCGTTTTTAGTTATGTTCGAGCAGAAGTAATGGCTGGATTTGTGAATGCTCTGTTTTTGTTATTTGTTGCTTTCTTCATATTCTCTGAAGCAGTTGAAGTGAGTATTTCTTTGAGAATCGTTTGATTTGCAAATTAATTATTTCTCTATCTTCTAATCTTCGAGAGCAGCGTAGCATAGTGGTTAGCACTTGCGCCATTTGGGCTCAAGGTCTGTGGTTCATATCCAGTCTAGGGAGCACAAACTTACAAGGAGGTGTAAAAACTTTGCTGTTTGCGACACCGCACCAAGGTGTAGAATTGGTACCTAAGTGATGAATGCCTAAAAACCCTTGTAGAGCCGACTGTATGGCTGCACGCGAGTCGATATATACTCCCCAGGGAGTATAGCAAAAGAAAATGGAAGAGAAAACTGGCCTGACTTAAGGGGGTAAATAATTGTAAAGCGCTGCTGAATATGTCCAGTTATAGGTAACGGTGGTATACAACAGCCATGACCTTAACCTTTACCTTTAATGAGTTGAAGGAGGTTAAGCTGTAAAAGTTAATACTTGCATTGGTACTTATTTTTTCAGCGAGCTTTCCACCCACCCCACGTGGAACATCAACGATTATTCCTTGTTTCTATTTTGGGATTCATTGTGAATTTAATTGGAATATTTGTATTTCACCATGGCGGAGATGGTAAGCAGTTCTAGCCCTTTGTTATAGCAATAGTACATTTTTTACACGAGTGCTGCATTTTCACTGGCTTATTAATGTCCTCCCACTTTTATTGCAATTCGATTTTTTGTCAGAGCGAACGATAGAGTAAAATCTAGCCAGTCAATGTGTAGCAAAACGAAATGGCGAAAGATGCTACTTCGATCAAAACATTCAAATTTGGAAGACAATTTTTGGCTTATCCTAACGACCCTCCGTAAAATTGAGTTCAACCTAGTAAATATATTCGAACCTATCAAGGCTGTTTCTGACACTGTATTAGATATGATAGTCACCACTTATCATGACAAGCCTTTGATATTTAGTATCGCAACGTTTCGGGAGAGATCCGTCTCCCATCATCGGGCAATGAGAAAAGTGGTTTCTTTCCTATTTATTGCAAAGGTCGGATCGAAAGGTGTGAAACTAACCGGACCTGCGAGGAAGCTCGAAATTTTTTGGCGCTCAATTTCTAAAATTTGTGGCGCCAACATTCAGTGCAACTTTTGATGTTATTCACCTAGAAATCTGGTATCATGCCTAATACAGTGAGTTCAACCTGTTCGTATAATCGATGTACTGTAATACAAAATTATTGTTATTTCGTTCAGGTCACGGACATTCGCACGGTGGAGGAGGTCATGGTCATTCGCATGGTGCAGCGACGTCATTGCCCCCTCTTTATGACGAGAAACAAGACAATGAATTCCATGCTGAATTCCACACTGGACATAAACGATCAGGACACAGCCATGGTGATTCAGGGGATGGTCATGGACACAGCCACGGTGGGCATGGACACAGCCACGGTGGGCATGGTCACAGTCACGGGGGCTTTCACCAAGAGCCCGCTCATGCATCGGATTCACAAATTGTAAAAGGTAATCTTCACCTTCACATCCATTGCTTAAAGATTATAAATAATTATACTTATTTTTAGTCAAATGTTGAATGATTGGTTATTTTGGTTATTTTCATTTTGTTTCTTAGGCGTTTTCCTTCATATTGTTGCTGATACTCTTGGAAGTGTTGGCGTTATCATTTCATCTGGTTTGATTTCACAATTTGGTTAGTATTACATACATATATTGAGATTTGTTACGTGTTACATCTTATGAATTAACTGTATAGCCTCAAGTATTTTTGACCTTTAAATCATTTTGTTTGATCTTCTATTGGTTTAGTTGTTGAATAACATAAGAGGGCAAAAATCCTGAATATACCTTTTCGAAGAGGTCTGGGTCGGCGGAGCATATTTCTGGAAAATGGCGGACGTCTTGAGAAAGGGAATCCTTTCCGAGTTCAGCGACCGGGATCGTGGTCGCTTAAGGAGAGGTAGCACAGTAAATTTGACTTCAAATTCAAGAATTATGAGGAAAGTTGAGAAAAGCAATCTGCGACAGTAAATGTTGAAAATATCTGCAAAAACTCAGGAAAAAAGATGCAAATAATTAAAAAAATTTCTTCCCCCTAAAAGCTGATTGGTGCTTAAAACGAAATGCCAATTCAGCTTTTCTTTCCGATTGGTGCATTTCGAGCCGCATCTGGGTATAAATTCCGCTTTAGTTTTTTGTTTCTGTCTGTTGCTGACGTTCATACTCTGAGGAGTGTAAGACGAAAAACGCTTTCAAGTAGGCCCGAAAATGTTTCCGCTGTTCATCGTAATTCATAAAAAGGAAAATAACTTGATTAAATGCATCCTTGGACGGATAATCTGGGACTTGAATCCTTTGTTTCCCCTCTTTCAAATTTAAGGTGAACTTGAAGCAAAATTTGCTGCTCCAGGTCTCCTGAAGCGACTGGAATCCAGGTTTGATCGCAACAGGTGCTTGATAAATATTTTTAAATTTCTTCTTTAGGGTGGATGGCAGCAGACCCAATTTGTTCAATGTTTATTTCTGTTCTCATCGCAGTCAGGTTTGTTTGTGCCTCTCATCAAATTATTTTAACAAAATAAAACAAACAAATAACCAACAAGTTTGATTATTTGTACACTGAATTCAATAAAAGTTACTCTAATTTGCGTGGGAAATTTCGTTACTTGGGAAAATATTGTATAAACTCGTGAGTTTTCGTTTAATAATTATTTTCTTTTTCTTGCAGCATTTTCCCACTTTTGTTTGATTCTGGAGCAGTTTTAATGCAAAGAACCCCAACTGAAATCGAACGTGAACTTCCTATTGCTTATCAGAGAGTAAGTAATGACTGCTACATCCGCTTGTGAAGCCTATGGTTTCCATATAGCCAAAGGTGGCTGTGCTAGTGCCTAGACAGTGCTTCGGCATTTTGAGTTTTAATGGAAACACTTCCTTACGGTGGCTCTACCGTGACTGGGTAGTTATTTTACCCCGGTAGTGCCGACGTAAACAGTTATGAAACTATTTTGTAGCAGCCACTGCCTCAGCACTGGTACAGCTGTTTCTCGACATTGGTCCTGCCACTTACGACTATATCACTTTCTCAGCACTGGTACAGCCATGTCTCAGCACTTCACTTCATGTCTCGAGACTCCCGAGAGATCGAAAGCCCGTTCCTTTGGACAACTCTCGGGAAAATCGTAGTCTTTGGGGGCTCGAAACTGTCCTTATTCCCGAGCTGGAAGACTTTGAAGACGTTGTAATTCCTAATCAACTTCTCTAAAGTCTTCCGGGTTTTCAAGGAAATGCGTTTTTTCGCGGTATGGAATTGGAAGCCTCCGAAGTCCACTTTTTCAGTATTTGGGAGGAAAGAAAGTCCCAAAAGACACCCTCCTGATTTTTTTTGCGAAGAAATACAGTGTCAAAGCGTCGAATTCCGACGAATCTTGATAAAAATCGATGATCGTCTTTATAATAATAAAACATTACAGATGATTTGAAATTAATCACAATTTAGACAATTTTAGACATCAAAGATTTTACCGGGCTGTTTGAATCAGTGAAATTGTCGTTGGCTTTCTGTCGTGGGTTCGAATCCCTTCGATAGACCTTTTCAAAGAGGCCTGGGTCGGGTGCGACATTTTCTGGAAAATGGTAGACTTTCCAGTAAGGGAACTGCCTACCATTTTCCAGAAAAATGTCGCGCCCGACCCAGGCCTCTTTCAAAAGGTCTATTGTGGTATCCCACTTGTGAAAAATCTAACAAATAAATACATATAATAAAATTTAAACGATATATCCCATCATTCACAGCTGTTTCTCTTTGTTTGTTAGGTAAGTCAGCTAGATGGCGTGTACAGCTTACAAGATCCTCATTTTTGGACGTTGTGCAGGTTTGAATTTTAATCTTTCAACAACGTTAAACTCCTAGTTTTATTCAGCGTTTGGAAATGCTGGATTATTAATAAAAAGGTCCTTACGTTATCATGGAATTTTGCCTTCGTTTCATTACATTAATGGCGAATTTCCTCTTTACGGTATGGACTGAAAGCGGAACAGTGTTATCGGTACCAGCATGTGCGAAAAAATTTGACTTCTCAAAACGGCATACTTGGTTTTTGAATATTTAACTCAAGTCAACGATTAAACATTGTTGGTCAAACATGTGAAATTTGCTTGTCAAGTGAAGCAAAATGTTTGAATAACGTTTGATCATTTGGCCAGGGTCTTAGGATGAGTTCTTTCTATAGGTCAATTTAAATCATCAACACACCGCATTTACTTCTAGGAGGGGCCCCCTCAATCTTCAAATCTACACGCCCCTAAATTTTTCATCTATAACTCGTGTACTTTTTTAAAAGAACAATTTATAAGCATTTATTTAATGCAAGTACACTCTTTTTTTCTTTCTTTTTAATAAGCAACCGCTCAAAAAGCAACTAGGGCTGAACTGACCTTAACATTAAGCAACTTGAGGGCTCAATTGAATTACTGTAAGCAACTAAAGTCAAACAAACAAGCTTATTCTCTTTCTTGTGTTAGGAAATTGTTCTTCGTTCTTATGTTTTGCATGTTTAAGTTCCTTAGCTAACATTTTTCCACTTACTGTCTCCCAAAAGTCAGTTGTAGGTCTTACAGATGACAATTTTGACCCGCGAAGTCAGGGGTGGTTAGTAGGTACAATAAATGTTAAGCAACGTTTAAGCAACTTTGAGGGCTGAAATGTCTAAAATTTTAAGCAACTTTGAGGGCTGGACGAAAGTCAAGTTGCTTATTAAAAAAAGTGTATATCAATTTTACTTTTAGTAAACACTACGTTGGAACAATTCGTTTGTTGATATCCCCATCAGCTGATGGTTCAACAATTCTTGGTCAAACGCATGCTATATTTAGTGAGGTAGGTTGCCTGTTGAACTTAAGAATGCAAGTAGTAAGAGGGTTGCAATTCACCGTCTCAAATTAGAGCCTCCTTTTCAATTTACGAAAATTTGTTCGTACAAAAATTGGGACCCCAGATTCGGATTGAGCACCTCTATTTTAAGACGCGGCTACACCTATGGCTTTTTATCTGTTCTGGCGACGCGACACACCCGAAAATGTCCTGTTCTGAGAAATCCTGAGATGGCTACACGTTACGACAAAATGCTGCGACTGAAGTTCTGCAACAATTAACTTTCGTCATAAGAAGAATAGGTCCAAGAAAATTGCCAGGAAAAGGCGCGAAAACAATGCAATGTGTTGCGTCGCCAATTCAAAGAAACCGGCTAAACGCTGCTACTGGCGACAAGCAAAAACAGGTCGCGAAAAGTTCAACCAAATCATTGTTCTGCGAGCGTATTTTCTTAGGTCGCAGTGTAAGGAGGTTACCCCCGTGTATCACGATACTACCCCCCCGCGTATCAATATATAATCTCACGCTTGTAATTTTAAATCATTCGGTTATAGATCTTAATAGAAAACTCAAAGTCAGACTCTATTTGATCTCAGTACCTACAGCAGAACATTCTGTTCCAATCTTTCCCTGGCTACACGTGCTACTCTTAGTTTTTCTGTTCGCGATGCCATTTCAAGCAAAATGTCGGACGTGTAGCCGCGGCTTTACTGATGAGGGAAATTTTACGCCTCTAGTCCTTACGTTGATCTGCCGTTCGTAATGCGAGTTATTTTCTTTTTATTAGCTTGGTGTCCAACAGCTATATGTTCAAATTGAAAAGTCATATTGATTCGTCAACAACAGAGGATAAACGAGGAAAGAAAAATTTTCATTTTAAATTTAAAATTATTGCTATTTTATTACATTCACTCAGAGAATATTTATGTATTTGGTCATCCAACAGAGAAGAAAACGGAGACAAGATCGACTCCGACGACCTTTAAATTTACTGCTAAAAATCGAAATCTGTAGACTCGAGTGTAAAAAAAGGACCGTAATGGGGATATTTTTAGCTCTTTTTAGAATGTCTTGAAATTTAGAAAATAGTAAATGTCGTAAAAAAAGGTTCAAAAGAGGATATTTTAAGAACCAACCAAACAGAAAACATTGGCATTTCGCTTTTTTATGAAGAAAATACTTTGCCACGAAGATGCTTCTTCGATTAGAAATCAAGCACGTTTTTAAGCGGAACGTGGAACTCCTTATGTGATGTTGCGATCAGTTGTGAAATGAGCCACAGCCCTTAAAATACAGTTTTTGCCTCCCAGTTCCTAGAGGTTATACTGATAATTTCCCTGTTCATATGTAAAGATTGCATCGCGGCGGTGAAGGAGAAAGGGCTGAGTATCGAAGAAGTAGCATTTCGCTGAGGGACTGCGGGGGTTATTACATCGTCACGTAACGATGATTTCTCTAATTTTTAGGCCCCTACTCTGTGTCACGTACTGTACTGCCATTTATAAAAACAACGAAAGTTCGACTCATGCTGCAGCCGTTACATAACGTTTCCCATCTTATTTTTGTCTGTGCTTATGTTGGAGGGGCGTTGAATGGTTCAAAAAGCCGTAAGAAAATTTATTTCTGTTGAAAGAAACGAATTTTCGATGAATTGCGTTGCAAAATTGCTTTTCAAGAAAATGTATTCTAGATTTTTGCGTCTGGTGCTTGGTGCTATTAGTGGACAAAAAGGTAGCGAAGTTTACGAGGTGTCTCTCTAAGGAGTGAGGAATTGGACGGTTGTTAAGAAGAATGCCCCCCCTGGACTTTAGCCGTTTTGTCTATATTTTAACGCGAAAACCGGGGGCTAGGCATGATGCATTGTTGTGCAGAAAAAGAAAGTTTAGTTGCGCGAAACAAACGCTTTCTAGAATACAGCCGTTTGTGCTTGTTTTTCTCCCATTATTCCGTGTTTATTTACGGAATTTGTTTAGTAGTTGACTTGAATCGAACCACAAGCCGCCGCTGTGTGCATTATATAACTGATTCACCTTCCCAGCACCCGACTCCATCTCAGCATAAAGCACTTGAAAGTAATAATTCAAGATTGAATCGCATTTGTTTGTGGCCTAATGAATTGGACTAAATATCTCAAGAATCCATGTAGAAAGCAAAGGGCATACCACCGGTGATAGCACGTCGACCACAGCGCGGCTTGGACTCTTCAATCTTTTTATCCCTTTGTTAAGTTCATTGGATTTTAGGTGAAGGAATGCAGTTGCTTAGCATATGAAAATCACAACACTACGGTTTGCGTCGGCAGCACTTATCCGCACATATGTGTAGCCGTGTATAGCCGCCTTTTAAAGTGTGCATTCATTACTTAGTAGCAACTTCTTTGCTGCCCTGTCGTGTGTCTCTTTCAAATTGTGCTAGGCCATTGTTTTTGATGTTGTTTGCAAAGGCTCCATTTGAGTATGAAGGATAAGATAGACGTTGCAGAGAAAAGTGGCTACTGGCCAGGGGCAAATTGTGTCCAAAAACGTTGCACGGTTGCATTGTATGTAATCAAACGGGGTCGGTTTTGGCTTGGTTCGAAGGCTGTATCAAGTGGCACACACAATATAAAGTTTCCTTTCAGTTTAACAAAGACATCTTTTTTTTTCTTGTAAGGTCGAACTCTGATTTTCCAGATTTTCACAGCACTTTCGTCGACTCTTGAACAAAACGTGGGAACTCGCTATGGACAAAGCTCAAGGCTTTGTATGACGCTCTCTTGTCATGCTTCTCGGGGCTGTAGGCTGACGGTTCCCAGGGAGCCTTTCTGAGAATACCAGGCTTACGTTTTGAGCCCTTAAAGCTATGGTGTTTTTACTGTTTACATCTTCTTGGCTTTCTCATTAATTTAAAGCCGAAGTAGATTATATCCTTAAAAGAACCAAGCAGAATCGCGTACTCTTGGTCGCAACGAACAATTGGGAAAGTTTCTTCAAGAACCCAGATTACGTTCTTCGAATGCTGTGCAATTTTGGTGGGCATTGAATTCGTTTGCTTGTGGCTTTGATTTTTAAGCATGGATTATTTTTCTTGTTCTAACAAGAAGAAGAAGACCAAGAAGTCGAGGCTTTTTAGCAAGCTGTTTCCGAAGAGATCAAAAAAGTCTGAGAGAGAAAAAGATGACCTTCATGCAGACGTAAGTTTGATATGTTTATCATTATTATAATGATATGTTTGTTTGTGTTACTTTGCCAAGTAAATAATAAGCATTATCTGTAAATGATGCAGTTTTCCTATCTCCTAATCTCTGGGAAATTCGACCTATGTACCTGGGGCATCACACCGGCACGAGATCTTCCCTGCATTTCTCGCATTTCGGTATAAATTCTACCTTGGTCAATTTTTCAGTCTGTTTCTGACATTTATATTCTAAGGAGTTTCACACAAAAAATGCTTTTAAGTTTGTCCAGAGATGTTACCGCTGTTTCTCGCAATGTTGAAATTTTGTACCACTCGCAATTTCTTTTCACTTCTGCCCTCAAGATTTTTCGAGCAGCTATAAGATCAATTTCTACCACATACAGAATAGCTCAGCTCCTTCTTCCAGCCTGAAATGTTCTTAATCTCATCCGTTCTTAATTCTTCGGTTACTTAGACAGTATTTATTTCAATATTTTCCGTAAATGTTGGGAGTGGTACAAGGTGTATGTCAAAATGCAACATGCTTCTTTAATTCTTTGTTCGCTTGCCTTGTACATTAGGTCTGAATGGCCTTAGCTACTTTCATATTCAGCCAGCATTCTAAGGGCTGTTGCAAAGACCAGCCTCAGCTTGTTCTTACTTTGTTCTTAAAATCTGTGCAAAATCCAGACTCGTGTTCTCCTTAAATAGCTCTTATAAAAAACAAAAGGGCAATTCACCTCTCGAGCTTTGTACACTCCTTACAAGGACGAAATTCTTTTATTTACGAGAAAATCCTTGAAAAATCTAGTTCTTCGCGTGGAATTCTCTTGCGTCCTTGAGTGGAGTGAATCTTGTTCCTCTTATAACTACGAGAGCTCCTCGTGGAAGTTTCTCGATAGATCATCACTCATTATTTGGTTGCTGTTGTTGAAAGGGGTTGCTGTTGTTGTTTGATAAGAGCAGGACTTGGCTGAAACGAAATTAAAAACCGTCTTTTATCTGTTGAAGGTCAAATCATTCTAAAATCTATTTCAGCTGTTACGTTTCAGTAAACTTAAGCACCCGAATCCTCTTTATGACATTTTCAAGGTCTGTTGAGAAATGAAGCGAGGGGGGATATCGTTCTTTAGATAAAGGGAAGGAATTCCTTGTGACATTGATTAAAATGAAAGCAAATAATGAGGCTTGTGGCACTTCGAGATAAGAAAAGTGGTCCTTGACCATTGAAAAGAAACGACGTTCCCATTGCCTTGATAAGCTAGCACTGAGCATGACGTAAGATGACCTTTAATGCCTTTTAGCAGAGAAGAAGTTGCAAATGGACCGATGCTTTGTCTTGCACGGAAGAATCTGTCACACATTCTGAAATCCTCTCGTTGAAAGTCTTGTTGTTGTTGCTCAGGCAAATTTGCAAATGTGTGGGAGAAGGACTCCGAACAACTGCTCAAGGATTGGGGGGGGGGGTCTTGTAAAATAGTCCGGTCATGCACGACCTGGAAGGCCATGGAAATCCGGATGAATTTGCTGCTTAGGACCTGGCCGAACCGAATGATCAAACATTATTTGTGAAACATTTAAGATTTGCTTGTCAAATACAATGCTTTACCGTTTGGCCAAGTTGCAGAACATTGCTCTTTGTGACGTGGCCAAATGTTTT
>JACTAT010000122.1:613321-632797 GCA_014526335.1 Chrysaora quinquecirrha
ACTCAACAATTTTGCCAACACAGATCAGTGACTTCACCCCCCTGACAGTGTAGTGAGACAAGAAATCCCTGCACCACACCAGAACAAGGTGCGAAGAACAACTGCACCATGTGACGTCATATTCCGTTTGGAAGACTGGTGGTGAATGTTGTGCTTTCCTTGGAGACCGATGGCCTAGCCAAACAGCTTCTGCTGCGTGAGGTCGATGAAAAGAAAGACTAAGATGATAGATAGATAACAAGAGAAGAAGTGTAGTCTTTTTGCGAATTAAAGAAAGAAGCGTTTCACAAAATAATAAAAATGTCTTCCAGGTATTTAGCTTATAAAAGCAATTTTTGTACGAGAAACAACTAAAAAAGATCGAGTTTTTGACTCACTCAACTCAGTCAAATTAATTGAGTTCACTTTGGGCATGGCTGGGGCATCCTGGGGAAGGGACAGAGGCTTTTTTGTCTAGATCACGAAATAGATACGCACCACTTTCTTAAAAAACGTTTAGCATCTAAGCAGTCCAGTTTTTGTTGAAAGAGAGATGCCAGTTTTGGGAGGACACCCCTGAATGGAACTTTGAACTGAACTTTGCCCCACTTAATAAGTCTACCTCTCTCAAGGAGCCCTGTTTCATATTTGCTCTGATAATGCCCCCTCTCCTGCCACACAGTAGCAAGTAAAGAAACTAAAAGTTTAGTGTGGTGCACCATTTTGGAGAAAACGATAGAAAACAATTGCCCTATTGTTTTGAAAACAAAAGCCTTGGATGCCGGTGCACACAAATCGCAGTCTGGCGAAAAGTATCATTTTCATTAAGCTTAACAGCTCTGTTTTTCTGCATTCAACAGGTCAGAGAAAACCCTTTGGGAAATTGCTGTAGAAGAACGCGACAAACTTGAAAAGATGGAAAAACATGGTATAAAATATTCTTTCAAGACATTTCGCTCAACCTCCCATTTGCCCAACCTCCTTTTCACCCAACCTTCTAGGATGTTTTGCCCAACCCATTATGATCAATTTGCCCAACCTCAGCTGACATGATGGATAACGTCTCTTGTGAAGTTTAACAATTATTTGATTGTTAAAATTGGGGACTCTGCCCCCGAAACATTGATCATCATACTGGTGACTAGCTATCACAATTTAGTACCTAAAAAAAGTAATACATTGCAAGTAAGGCAGTTGTGTGAAACGAACAAGAATGATGGGCCAAAAGACCAGCTTGGGTGAAAGGAAGTTGGGCATAACGGAAGTTGGGCAAATTGACCTAATACCTAAAATAACCTACCAAAGTACTTTGATTGGTGAAACTGTTAAAAGGTAGATTTGAACCTGGACTGCATGATCAGAGAGTTACTTAACAATTTTATTGTGCTCTTAGCTCAGTTAAATTGTGGCAAAAATCTTCCTCCTAGTGTTTGCCATTCATGAAAAATCCAAGGTATAAATATGAATAAAAATCATAAATATGATAAATATATATCAATATGTATTCTACTGAGTACCACTCAATATTGCCAAAACACAAGACTGAATGGATAGGAGGGGAGCCTTGGGCTGTATGAGTTGGAGAGTAACTCATTGATTGCTTTGGGCATTTAGCTGGGTGGAATTGTAATTGTCTCACTGGCCATGCAGTCCAGGTTTGAATCCCATCAAATGTGGTATGCTGAGTTTAATATTTCTTTTAGGACAAGGTGACTCTGCGAATAGTGCTATTGAGAGCAATATGTTAGTGTGTGGAAGTGCAGAATGTGTAAGGTTTCTTCTTTATTGCTTAAGTTGTTTTTTTCATTTTAAGTAATTTCCTACTAGCTGGATGTTGCTTTGTTTTGGGGCCAAAGCCATTGGGGAGAAGCACCCCAAAAGTACTTTAATAGTAATGTTTTGTTGGCAGTTTTTGTGAAATACAAACAATTGCTCCATTGTTCTTTAAAGAGTAGATCTATTGTTTGTGATTTGGTCCCATTGTCCACTGTTGGAAATTTCATCCTTCATGCACTCTGCTTTGAGCAACTTGGATTTGCTCTTGCTTTGCCCATTGCCGCCATGCTAGAATGTTAGTGTAAAGTAAGAGAATTCTTCTGTGTTTTTATAAATTTTTTATTATTTGATTTATTCCATTCAACAGGGGAAAACTTCAATGCTAATGAGATTTCTTGAAAGGTAAGTTACAATTGTCTTATAAAGCCTGGTCCCTATTTTCATGTAGCCCTGGCCAAAAGATGCAATATTTGAATGCAACATTTGTTGCTGACCCTATGTTGCATCGTTTGGCCATCCATGTTGCAGTGTGCAACATTTGTTGCACAATGTTGCATGAAGTTTGAAAAGGATAAAAAATGTTGCGCTGTTCAACATGATGTTACATTATTTGGCCGGGTCTTGCAACATTTGCTACACACATGCATGCGTATAGCAAGTTATTATAGCGCCAAAAGCATGGTTACCATAGAATTAACATCATTGATTTGTTTCAAGGTTTTTTTGATAACACAGACAAATGTTGCATTTGAAATGTTGCAGCATTTGGCCACACGGATAAATTTGCCTTTGTGAATTTACAAAACAAACTTTGCACAAAATTTTGCTTCGTTTGGCTTTAAGAGTTGTTGATGTGAGGATGGAGGATGATGATCAAAGAGGAAGTGTTTCCAAAAATTTTCTTGCTGAAAGTTTTTTATTTTAATGATTATTTGTATGTATTATGAAAAAGGTTTTATTTCTGTTTGCAGAGATGAGAAGCCAAAACCTACAATCGCGTTGGATTACACGTTTGCAAGAAGAGCAAAGGGTCACAACACGGTATGATTAAACTGTTACACATTTTTTCATAAGAACAACATTCTTAAGAAACACCAGGCAGAGATTAAACAAAGTCTGCCTGCAGCAAAATTTCAAGGAGATCAACAAATTTTAGCTGGCTGAGTATTTGAGCATGGACTGTAGGAGACGTAGAGCTCCGATGGAAAAGTTGTTTTTCTTTTAATGTTATGTATTTTTGTATAAAATTGCACTCAAATTATAAGCTGAAGCACCTTCAAAACATTGATATGATTTGTGATTGTTCGAAAATACGGCTGTTCGAACTGGCGACGGCGCATTCTGATTGGTTCTTCATCGGTCTGCTAAAGCCGCATGTTTCAAGCCTGGCGCCGTCTTTGAAATGAAATACTGACAAATGATGTTTCTTGATTTAAATATTCTGCATCAAAGCTCGAGAATACTCTGTAGAATTTTCGAACACCATATGGCATAATATAATAAGAATTCGCCCAGATTTTAAGAACAAACCGAGGGGTGTTTCACTGCATAAATCTCGTACACCTTGACGACAAATCTCCATAAATCTTAAAAATCTTTTGAATGTTATAAATCCTATTAATGTCTCCAAAATTTTTTAGCTACTATGCATGTGCACAAGTCTTGATTCGCCTGAGCAGGACTAAGCTAGACGAAGATTGTAGGAAAAGTGCGCGAGTTCTTCAAAGACGTAATCTTAAGTTAAGCTTAAGTCTTTGACACCAAATCCAGTCATTTTTACGTTCATTAGGAAAGAAACTTTCGCAAGGCAAATTTGGAAATATCCAGAAAAAATCGAATAAATCCCTAAAAAATGTTGATAAATCCTCATAAATCTCAATATAACCCACAAATCTGACTTTAAAAGACAATGAGATTTATAAATCTCATAAATCTCGTACACCATTTTTGGTAGTTATGCACCCCTCGGAACAAACAGCAGAGGAAGCATTAGACAAAATTAAAAGCGATTGTAAAAGACCGTCAAAGACTCAGGTCGCTGATATAGAGATCAGTTCTTTCTCACCGACCTTCAACCACCCTGAAAGACTGTAAAAAACTCTCAACGACCCACAATTTTTGATGGAAACATTCCAACGACTGCCGACGACCGCAAAAAAGACTGAAAGTATCCCAGAAGCATGTTGCATGTTGTCGACTGAATAAGATCATCAAAACGAATGAAAAATACAAGTGAACTAAGAAGTACACGTAAGAAGTAGATAAATGTCTGTTATCTTCAAATCAGAGAACTTTGTAAGTATTTTAAAAGTACATGTACTCTACTTTACGTCTGGCCACGTCACAAAACATTGCCTGGCAAGCAAAAATCAGCAGACTTTTTTGCGGTATGATTTTGAAAAAGTTCAAATCATTTGGTTTGACGCGAGTAAAATTGTTTTAGGAGCAATTTTTAGCGACGTGGCCAAACGGTATAAAAGTTTGCTCGATGAGCAAATTCAATTGTTTGATGCAATTTAATAATCGTTTTGCCAGGGCCTTCAGAGTTTCAAGTGAAAAGCAAAACCATTTGCAACTCTGTTCATTCTTCTTAAACAGTTTCTTGTTTCTTGACCATATTCTTTTTTCTAGATTCGTAATTGCGTGAATAAGGCAATCAGAGAAGCAAGCAAGGAGATTCCAAAGTAGGTTTGATTTTCACCAATGGCCCAAATTTTAACGATTAATTTGCATTTTATGCAGACCCTGGCCCCTTCCCTTTTTCAAGGCAGGGAATTATTGTAGCTTTTAATTCTTTTAAGAGTTCTACATAACTTAAAATTTGTAATGACCAATGGAAACGACATACTTTAAAGCATTTTTCGCCTGACACAGCTTTAAGGCCCTTGCCAAACGGTCAAAAATTGTTGGCAAACATGTTGAGATTTGTTTCACAAACAATGTTTCACCTTTTAGAGATTTTTCACGTCATAGAATATTGCTTAAAAAGCAGGGTTTGCTAAGGAATGTTTTCGAAAAATTTTTTGTCGTCAGCAAATAATGTTTGGCCATGCAATGTTTTGTAATGACCCAAACGTTGAAACATTTTATTGACAAGCAAATTCCAGATGTTTGGCTAACAATTTTTCATCGTTTTACCAGGGTCTAAGTGTGCCCTTTGATGTTTCCGCTGTTAATTGCAATTTAAAGGCATCTTATTTTGTCCCAGAAAAAACGTTTAGAGTCACCACCCAATACTATCTGCTTACTAAAGTAACTCAGGACTCGATTGTTATTCAAGAAGTTTACGTATTTTCGAATTGTTCATTTAATCTGTTCTCTTCAAGCATTTCTAAGATTCTGACCGAGAAAACCTGGGAACGAATTGGCGTTAACCACACAGTAAGCTGTTGAATTTTTTTTCAAAAATTTTTTATAAAAACTTTTCGCTTTGAAACAAATATTAGATCTTCTCTCAAAATATTGGATTATTGAATTTATGATAAAATTTCAATCCATGTCCTATTTTAAGCGCTTTTGTTTTTTTGTATGTTTTTTTAGTTATCTAGTTAGTTTATTTATAGCTAGATAATAGCTACGAGCCATATCTTCTTTTAATTAATAGTAACCATATGACATATCTACGTTTTACTTACACATACAACTCTAGATGAGTATGCCTATTATGACTATAGTGCTCAATACACGTAAGTACAGAGCAACAATAATGTAGAATTCATACCCAATGGAAAGACAAGTTCTCTGTGACTCTGAGTTTCATGCTTGCGCATTCGTCAGACAGATCATACTAATAGTCTGTCTGACGAACTATTATAGTCTGTCTGACGAATGCGCAAGCATGAAACTCAGAGTCACAGAGAACTTGTCTTTCCATTGAGTATAAATTCTACATTATCTTACGTTATCTACATGCTGTGTGATGTTCCTTGTTCTGTTGTTTTCAAGCGGCCCAGGCTATAAGCATTGCTTTTCCTGGGTCACATACGTTTTCCCTTGTAACAATTGGGATTTGCATGAAAATATATTGACTTTGACTTGACTTGACTGAAGCTGTCTGTTTCACACTGTAAATGCTCAATAAATTATGTTTTTTTTCTAGGATAAAAGCATGCTGGAGCCAATAATGATACCATTTGTGATAATTGGAAGTAAATTCGACATTTATCAGGTAACTTCTGTTCCTTTTAAGAAAAAAATTTGACTCTATAAATAGGGAATTTTTATTGACCATACTTCGACAATATTGGGTACTCCAGAAAATCCTTTGTGTCATCGCCAATTTTACCACAAAAGCAAATGCAGCGTCAGAAGAGATTGGATGCTAAGTCGTCTATTTTGCATAAACACTGATGTTGTGCAAGGAGTTACACTGGCGCCAGTTTTGTTTATACAATACAATACAATAATGAGGATAAGGGACGGAGAGGCCGTGAGGCCATAAAATCCTGTTACGCTAACTAAAGTTACTGTAAAGTTGTGGTTGTACTAGACTGTGTACTGGAACGAACCAACCGGATAAGGGATTGCACACACGCCTGGACAACCCTATCCTACCATCGCTCTACGTGAACTAGATATCTCGTCAGTCGCAGGCGACCTGAGTGCTCTTGTACTGCGATTAGCTGTATCCTATAAACTCTGACTAGTTGCTGTATGTCGACATAAGTTGGTAGTTGCAACTTAACTAGTCGGC
Organism: Chrysaora quinquecirrha; assembly: GCA_014526335.1. Taxonomy (NCBI): domain Eukaryota; kingdom Metazoa; phylum Cnidaria; class Scyphozoa; order Semaeostomeae; family Pelagiidae; genus Chrysaora; species Chrysaora quinquecirrha. The sequence goes on from JACTAT010000122.1 coordinate 619,770, forward strand.
ATTAGTTCTATCGTATCGTAGGTCGACATAAGCCTAGCTTTTAGCTCATAGCACAGCTGAAAATTTCGAGTTTGCCTCTTTGATTTCTCGGCATGTTGTTAAATTACTTTATCTTCAACTTTTCCTGTTTCTTGGAACTGAGCAGCGCTTTTTTCTCTTCGTTTAGGAATTGGAACCAGAGAAAAAGAAGATGTTATGCAAAGCTCTTAGATTTTTGGCACACAAGAATGGAGCAACATTGCAGGTTGTTAAATCATTTTGTTTATCACCATTTCACAGCCCCCTGAAAAGCAGTCTTAGTTGACGCGGTTACCGTGTTTAAAGAATATAAAATCAAATGACAATGAATAAAATTTTACTGCTATTTATTCATTCATTCGTTCGTTTATTACACTCACTACTTTTTAGCTTGTTTCTTTCAAGAAATAGTGGAAAATCTTTGGACATAGTTCAAAACTTTTTTCGTCTAATACTCCTTCAGAGTACAAGCGCCAGAAACAGGCCGAAACAATTGACCAAAGTCGAATTTATACCTAGATGCAGATCGAAATGCATCAATCAAAAAAGTGAAGCTAGACTGGTATTGTGTTTTGAACACTTATCATTGGTGCATTTAGACCCGCATCTTGGTATAATTTCCGCCTTAGCCGATTGTTTCGGTATGTTTGTATTTGATTTATTTCACAATGAGAATAGTCAAAATTTGCATAGCTTTCTAAATTTCCTATTCAAAAGCTAAATCTAAATTCAAAAACTAATCTAGCTAGAAGTTACACTGAATTCGGTTTGTTTCTCGCTTATGTGCTCTGAGGAGATGAAAAAAGCTTTGAAGTATGGGGAAGCATATCCGATGATGTTTCCGCTATATCTTGTAATTTTGAAGTTCTTTAAAACTCAAGGCTTCTTCTCTATTTGCACATTCATTAACCGTCTCCTTCTTCTTGTAGTTTTCCAGTAATAAAATTGACAACCTAAGTGGGAAAACACGAACGGTTTTTGGCAATCTTGCATTCAACACTAATATTGGGTAAAAACATCTATCATTTGTATCGTTTTTCTATTCTTCCTATCGTTTTCATTTTTATTTAAAATCATGTTTATATTCCATTTATAATCTTTACTTTTATACTTGGTGTTGCTGATTAAGTCTTTTACTACATAGACTAGTAAACATATTCGGACTTATTAAGGCTGTTTCTGACACCGTATTAGACATGATAGTCACCACTTATCATGACAAACCTTTGATATTTAGTCTTTTACTACATCTTTTTCCTCATAATTTCAATTGAGGCTGGCTGTTTTAAAATGTTTGCCTTTTCCAAGCTGTTCAAATGTTCTTTTTCTGTTCTTGTTTCTTGAGCTCCAAGGAGAGTAGACTTATTTCCTTCCTCCCACTCTTTCGGAAGAAACTACTAACAACTACAACAACATATTGCTGTTTTCTCAGAGCGTAGTTGGAGCGGGTAGGTGGTATGTGGAGGAGCGTAGACTGCAATCTAACTAGACAAGCTGTAGCTGGAGGCTCCAAATTTGTGCATATGCATAACTGGCTAGCTGAATTCTTTGTTAGTTTGCCTTTTTATTACGTAGATGATTTCATTCAATTTGTTTCATGACTTTGTTATACTCTTTGTGATAGCAAAACTTCCGTGACTGATCATAACAAACCGATTATGATACACGCTGGCCAGGACAAATTTGATGATATTGGTGAGCATTCCCATTTTAAGCAATAATCTTAGATCGTAGAGTTAAGCATGGCAGCTCCATTCTTAGTTCTGCACAGTTCAAATATGTGCGTAATGATATTTATTAAAGATTGTTAGAGAACGAATGTAGTCATGTAGGCTGCCTTAAGATTATATGTGACATAAATGTTGCTCTGTCGTGACACTGCTCCGACGATTTTTTGGCGATTTTCACAGATATTTTTTGTAACAAGTACACTTTTTAGTAAAGAACCACTATAAGAAACCTTCTTGCAGATGGTCGAAAAATGCTACTTAATAGTCGAAAAATGCTACTTAATAGTCGAAAAATACTACTTAATAGTTGAAAAATACTACTTAATAGTCGAAAAATACTACTTAATAGTGGAAAAATACTACTTAATAGTCGAAAAATACTACTTAATAGTGGAAAAATACTACTTAATAGTCGAAAAATACTACTTAATAGTGGAAAAATACTACTTTATAGTCGAAAAATACTACTTAATAGTGGAAAAATACTACTTAATAGTCGAAAAATACTACTTAATAGTGGAAAAATACTACTTAGTAGTCGAAAAATACTACTTAATAGTGGAAAAATACTACTTAATAGTCGAAAAATACTACTTAATAGTCGAAAAATACTACTTAATAGTGGAAAAATACTACTTAATAGTCGAAAAATACTACTTAATAGTGGAAAAATACTACTTTATAGTCGAAAAATACTACTTAATAGTGGAAAAATACTACTTAATAGTCGAAAAATACTACTTAATAGTGGAAAAATACTACTTAGTAGTCGAAAAATACTACTTAATAGTGGAAAAATACTACTTAATAGTCGAAAATACTACTTAATAGTGGAAAATACTACTTAATAGTCGAAAATACTACTTAATAGTCGAAAATACTACTTAATAGTTGAAAATACTACTTAATAGTCGAAAATACTACTTAATAGTGGAAAATACTACTTAATAGTCGAAAATACTACTTAATAGTGGAAAAATACTACTTAATAGTCGAAAAATACTACTTAATAGTGGAAAAATACTACTTTATAGTCGAAAAATACTACTTAATAGTGGAAAAATACTACTTAGTAGTCGAAAAATACTACTTAATAGTGGAAAAATACTACTTAGTAGTCGAAAAATACTACTTAATAGTGGAAAAATACTACTTAATAGTCGAAAAATACTACTTAATAGTCGAAAAATACTACTTAATAGTCGAAAAATGCTACTTAATAGTGGAAAAATACTACTTAATAGTCGAAAAATACTACTTAATAGTGGAAAAATACTACTTAATAGTCGAAAAATACTACTTAAATACACTACTAGAGATAAAATCATTAAGGAACTTTCATTTTTGAATATATTTATTACTGCGTAGCTACAATATGCAATATGCAGTAGAATACCTGACTTAATGCAATCTCTGAAGTTTGCTCTATGTTAGTTTAAATTAGTGATTTGACACTACTGTAAAAACTAACATTAAAGAATTTCACAATACAATACAATAAAATACAATCAATAATTAGAAAGCCGGTTCCATACATTTACCCCCCCCCCCATTAAGTTTTTTATCCTTCTACATATATGTTCCTTATAAAGTGGTTCTTTATAAATCTTGCAAATGCTTTCCCTGTCAAGGTAGACATTGCTTCAAATCTTATATTAATAGCAAGAAACCATTAACTTCTATATGGCTTATTTTGATTTAATCATTCGATTTGGTCGTAGTTTTGCTTTTTTTTGTAGTGTTGTGTATGTAATGCAAAATTTTAAAGTTTTAACCCCTTATGTTTTTAGGAGCACCACAGATTTCTTCAGATCGCCTTGTCAGAATGAAAAGCGGGTTAGTACTGCAAACTTTCATCTTCTGTTGTTGATTTTTCTAAGTCGTGTTTACTAGATGCTCGATCTTTTTGTTAACATGCTTTTTTAGGCCCTGGCCAAACGATCAAGCATTGTTGGTCCAACATTTCAAATTTGCTTTACAAAAAAAGGTTGATCTTTTGGCTACGTCCAAGAGCATTGCTGTCCAATACTTTGGAACAACAAAGTTATTTGCTAATGCGCAAGCACGAACACCTTGTTGCTAAGATTTGCTGCTAGGTGGTGAAAAGTTGAAAGTTGTTGCAGTTTGTCAAAAACAAAAGAAATGTTTGACAAGCAATGTTTGAAAGGCGGCCAAACGATCAAACTTTTGTAAGCCTCTTTCAAGGGATCTTGGCTGTGTGGGCATTCTAGTTATGTTTTAAGAAGAAAAAAAATACAGTCTTGTTGTTCAAAACAATGGAAGAGGGGTGCTTGCTTGGGTGCAAATGCCCCCTAGTTACTATGTTAAAAGAGGCCCTGCTTTTAAGAAACTCAGTACTGGGATTGTCGTGCAGTTAAGAAACTTTCAGTACTAAAATGTTTGATTGAGCAGAAAGATTTCATTGTTTCCAGAAAACCCTTTCTGTTCTGCAAAAATTACATAATTGTTATCATGTGTCAGCTGAACCTAAGAGTTCAAGCTTTCCACTATTTTAATTTTCATGCCACCCAAAAATTTAAGAGAGCCTTGAGAAACTTTTTGTGCTTAGCTCTTATTCAAATTTATTAAATTTCAGTGTTAATTTTCTAAGTTTCTGGTAAAATAAACAGTGTTTAAGTAATCAATTTCCATGGGTTCATAATTAAGCCCGGTTTCCATGTAGCCAAAAATGGCAGATCCAGTGCTGAAACAATGCTGCGACGTTTTTATTTTTAATGGCAACATTTCCTTACGGTGGCTGTACCGTGGGTTGGCAGTTGTTCTACCACGATAGCGCCGACATAAAAAGTTGAATTTGGTTCAACGTTCCCGGCCCATATAACGCTTCTGCCACTAGAAGATTTTAATGGAAACATGCATTGCACCCGTCGGAGACCTTTCTGTGACACCTGCCTTTGTTTTCATCGAGCACATGACTGTGACAAGCCAACCAAATTTGAGCACTATGAAATCATTTTAAAGCAACCACTGTCTCGGCACTGGCCCCGCCGCTTATGGCTATATGGAAACGAAACGTCGCAACACTTTCTGAGCACTGGTACAGTCGTGTCTCAGCATTCGTGCAGACACTCATTTCTATATGGGAACCTGGCTTTAGAAGACACTCGAAGTATCTGTATCACTTGACAATGGTTTACTTTTTTTCTAGAACGCCGTACGACTTATGGAAAGAAGCTTTTGCTGAATTTTTCCCACCAGCGGTAAGAGAAATGTAAACTATCTATCTGTCTCATCTCCATTTCATTCTACTACAGTTGACATCCGCTATCTCGAACTCTCAAGCCCAATCCAATAAAGATCCCAAATGAGAAAAAAAACTCTTTCTGTCTACACAGCAAGAGTAAATATAAAAAATTATAGTTTTAAGTCAGAAAAGGAACCCCTATTAACATACGGGTTACTGATCCCAAATTTCATCAAACAAGTCTGGTATATTTTACATAGGAGTCAAAGCTCATCTGCTTTCATCCCTACTATTGGTGAAATTGAGATAATGGCGATGCAGCACATCTCGAAAGAGAACAGCTTCATCTATTGTATACATGGGCAGCATATCAATTAGCTGCTGCCATTCCCGCTCCGCTAGACGAACTTATACATATTTTCAGCCTGTCTCTTTATTCAGTTCAGCAGAAAATTTGGCAAAGTTCGAGATAAAGAGCAGGTTTTCCTCCATGGGAAATCCAAAATGGTTCAGCGAATGTTCAAGATAACGGGGTTCGAGATAGCGGATGATTTTTCTATACAAACCCTTATACCAAAACGAGGGGAAATGGAAAATCATTCGAGATAGCGAATGTTCGAGATGGCGGGCAGTCGAGATAGCGGATGTCAACTTTGTCTATCTGTCTCATCTCCATTTCATTCTAATGTATTTTTTATCCGTTTTCTCTTGCTGAACCGAATCTATGCTATGCACCGATAACATCTAATGTCAGTCTGATCTGTTTTAGAAAAACGATGATTCAAGTTCAAGCCCTGATCCTGCTACTGATCCTCGATACGCAGAACCTATTATTGATTCAATGAGGGCACAAAAAGATGAGGTAGAATACTTTAATCTAGTTGTTTATCAAGTCTGGTTTCCATATATTTGTCATGAGTGATGAACACTAGGATAGATTTTTCCACCAGTGGCATACCACAATAGATTGGATTCGAACCTGGACTGCATGACCAGAGAGTCAATGACGTTTCCACTGAGCTAGTCGCCGAGTAACTCTCCAAGTCATACAGCCAAAGGCTCTCCTTCCGTTGGACTTTTCGTGTTTCGGCTATGTTGAGCCTTCTTCAGCACCATACATATTTGTATAGATTTGTCATGAGTGCCTTGAATGTCATGATTGTCTATATAGCAGTACTATATAATTAAGTTAAGAAGGATAACAACGCAAAAGGAATTCTTATTAAGTACTCGTTACCCTCCATATACCTTCTAATGATAATGTGTTTTTAACTACAATCGTTATACCCACGTTTTACACTAGTTATACCTTCATTTTAAACTTATGTTTTATCTACTTTTACAGGAGCTTGCAAGATACCGTAAAGAAATGCAACGGAAGGCAAAAGAAGCAAGCATGGCATCACAGCTCAATGCCTCTTCGAACACAGGTTTACGAGTTAAGAAAAAGACATAGTTGTCAACTACATCTTCTAACTTCAAAGCACTGTAAATACATTGTTAAATTATTTAAGGTAAGTCGATTTTAAGGTCTTAATAAAAGAAGCGAAGGCACGTTACTACATGGAATTTAAATTTGCCGCAAAGTTGCCGTTTTTGAGTCTATTAGCAGCCTAAGGCTTCACGGCCGACTTTACACTTTACCCCTGGTTTTGATGCATTAGCCACACACGGTGTTTATAACTACCGACCAGGTACCCATTTATACACCTGGGTGGAGAGATGTACATTTGTGTTACCAACTTGCCCAAGGTTGTTATATCTGCCAATCAAGTGGAAAGACCGCGACTCGAACCCACAACATTTTCGTTGTGAGTCGAGCACGCTAACCACTGCGCCACAGAGACCACAATTTAACGTAAGACAGTTCATATCTTGGCGATGTTGGCAATGTCATGGACATTTTGACTGGGCTTGTTCAGACCAAGCCAACAACACCCGTCAATATATTTTTGCGTGTATATTACCACCCTGTTCAAGTTTTTGCAGCTTCTTGTATACAAAGCAGAGTTTTAACGATTGCCGATTCGCTCTTGTAAATCTCATACGCCTTTGCTGTAAATCCTATTGTTTTCAGGAAGTCCCTTGGAAAAATCGGGAACGGACCTAAAGGGATCCGCTTTTCTAGCGTACCGAAATCGATACGATCCCGTTCCCGAAATGGAACAGATCCTTGCGTACTTGTGTAAACCGAAGGCCTATCGTGGCCGGCCTGCTTGGGAATGGATTACTCGGATCTGGAGGGGGGCTACATGACTTGTGAATGGACGGGGATGTGCCGCCCAAATTTCGGAATCCAACCTACTTATAATGTACCTTATAATAAGACTTTCTAGACCTTATTGTTGCTTGTTATTGTTCTACGAACATCTTTGACGCAATTTTACCACTTTTCTGACCGAATCAAAGTTGAACTGTCGACTTTTCTTCAACTTGCCACCCAATTTTATGGGGTTTGGTTAAAATCATACCCATGGTTAGAGAATTTCCGGGCCAAAAAACCCACCCATATGGGCGGAACATACCCGTAGCCAAATCATACTAAGTACCCCCCGGGGTAAACCTAAAAGTATTGAAAATAGTGTCATGAATTAAGGGTTAGAGTGCAGCTCAATGAACTCTTTGCGTATTCCTTTAATCGGATATTTTCCAGAGCACTTTCGTTTCCTTTGAGGTATCAATCTCAATCTTTTAGCGTGGCAATACTGCTGTTTTGATTCAAACGCGTTACGCTTTCTACGTATTCCGTTAAAATTTGACTGATTTTCCTCATTAATCATTTACTACTTTCGCAAGATATGCGTTCCTTATTCCGCCCACAAATCAAGTATTTTGATCCGTTTCCACAACACCTGGACCAAACAACCAAGAAACTTTCAAGAATGTTTGGAAATTTATCGTCCGAGGACCTCCCACTTCAAAGAACCCCTATTTGTTTTGCTTTGTCCGATGTATTCCGAGCCAATCAAACTTCGTATGGATAATCCGAATTGCTTCCTAAGTCCCTAATTTTCGCTAACATTGATTGAATTTATGTCGTTGTTGTTCGCTTCAGTCAGTTTGAGCGTCCAGCAAATCTATTCAATAGACCATTTCAACTAAGGGCCTCGTTTTCAAAAAATTTGAAAATTAGATCGTAGAGAAATTTCGACTTCAGATTCGAATTCAGCACCTTTTTTCAGTGTTGAGGCAAGGTTTTATACTTTTAGTCCTTAAGATATTGATTTTATAGGTGTTAAAAGTTTGAAATTCTATTAAGGATTTGACCGTGAAAAATCGCTGGGGGTGAAATTTTACACCCTCAATCATTTTACACGGCCAAATCCCTTATAAATTTTCAAACTTTTAATCGCTATAATATCAACATCGTAAGGACTAGAAGCGTAAAAATTTGCCTCAACACTAAAAAGAAGGTGCTGAATTCAAATCTGAACTCGAAATTTCTTCATGACCTAATTTTCAATTATTTTGAAAACGAGGCCCTCAGTTGAAATGGTCTATAGCGATAACTGCGACTCAGGTAACATGTCTAACAGATAATCTTCAGGATATCATGTTTACTTGAATAAATGAGCGCTTGTGGCGCTTGTGTATTTTTCCGCCCTCCATAGGTGGCGCTAGTTTCAGGGAGGTGCTCTTCCAAGGGATGCGGTCTTACAAGGGAGGCCTTCTCCATTTTCTTCCAGAACTAAGACTGCGATTTCGGATTTTGAAAATTTTCAGAATTCAGGTTAGGTTAGGTTAGGATACACATTTTTAGCTATTTTCAGTTTCTTATTTAATTTAACAGCAGGTCCATATCAGCCTATTGTTGCCACTACTGAACAACACAACAACATAACAACAAAAGCATATATGTATTTATGTATGTATGTGGCTGCAGAAATCAGGGTCTCTCAAGTACAGAAAAAGGGAGATGTTTTTAAAAATAAGCCTGTGTTCTAAGGGTATTCAATGATAATTTGCTTCCTCAAGCCATTCCCTTAAAGAATCGAATTCCCCCAAGTGTCACATTTAAATCGTCAACACTTTTTGTAGAATAAGAAATGCTGGTATCATTCGCATACATGTTCACATGGCAGTCTTTAACTTTCAGACAAAAAGGAAGGTCATTAATATATATTATCAACAGCAGAGACCCAAGACAGGACCCCTGCGGAACACCACAGTTCTTGAACTGTTGATGTAACATCATTAACCTTATATAGCTGCTTTCTGTTTTGAGGATATGGTGTGAACCTTCAATTCCATATTTCTGCAACTTTTTAATCAATATATCATGATCTGCTGTGTCAATAGCTTTCTTGTGGTCTTTGTTGAGGATAAGTTCTTCATTCCTCTCTTCAGTCGACTTTCTCTGCATTTTCATGGAATGTCTGTAACAATGGAGAGTGTGAGATCTGTCTAGATGCCTTGTAAGGTTTATTATCAAATGCTTGATGCCATTGTGAAATCAAAGAAAAGAGCTGCTCATCATCTGCTGGGGAACTCGATCGCGGAATCTGCGGATTCAGTCTTTCATTATTATACGCTCGAATCGCCTGTAGATTTGGCGCTGATGTTGATAGTCTATCATTGGTTTGTTTCTGTGTGGTTTTCGCATTTTCAATGTAGCTGTTCGTCGGTGATATCATAGACGTATATCGCCTTAGCCTCGTACTGGTTGGCCTCGGTTGGGTGCTTTGATTCGGCGATGGTAAAATATTTAGATGTTGAAGCGAGATTCGATTAGGCCTTCGCTTTGGCATGTTGATTCTCGGCATCATTTCGTAGCAAACTGACATTGATCTACTTTCGCGTCGCCTTTGGGACTTAGGTAAGGCTGTCCCTTGCTCCAAGCTATATTGCTCTAAGTCATACAGTGAGGGGTTCGGGCTAACGCTGTCATCAACGGGAGATGGTTGAGCAGCGCTTTCTCTGAATGATGGCGACGCTGATTGCTCGTATAGTTTGTAAATGTCGACGAGAATTTCTTTTGAATTACGTTTGCTAATGCCATTCCCATAATCACTTCTGGCCTGTTTATTCTGTCTCGTTTTTATTTCTTTTGGCCTAATTTCTGTCTTGCTATAGCGCGCGGTTGACTGTGTTCTGTGTTTTGAACCGTTTGCAATCACGGACGGTTTTGTATTCTTTCGAAAATGCGCAGTATTCGTGGGGAAACTTTGAATCGCTGTCCATTCTGGCGTCTTCGCGTCGCATCCATCACTCTCCCGTTGATCCTTGCCCTTTATTGACCGTCTATTTGCATTGTCAACTGCATCGTCACGTCCGCACGGCAGCTTTACCGCTTTAGCGGATGAATAATTTTCAACGGACTCGTCACACCCGTTCAAAATAAGACTTATATTGAAACCATACTTATCCGCTATGGCTTTAAATTGACCAACTAACTCTCCAGCAGAGGAATGAGCGTAATGAAGGGCAGTCCTTCCTGATTCATCCCTTGCAAATACATCAAAATCATCACAAAACTTCAAGTAATACTCAGCTAATAAGTCTTTCTTCCGCTGGCACGCGTAGTGCAACGCGTTCATTCCTCGATCGTCCGTTAACTCAATCTCTCCACCGCTTGCCATAAACAGCTTCGCTAATGCTACAGCTTTACGCTGATCTGTGTAAAACGACAAGAGTATCAGCGGCGTTCGCTTGAATTTGTCCCGCGCGTTTGGATTGCTACCAGCCTGAAGTAGAAGCTTGACTCTGTTGTAATGTCCTTTTATCAGCGCGTGTTGCATAGAAGAAAATGTACTTTGGTTGAGCATTCTAGTATTTCTCCGTTGAATGTCTTATAACTCGAAGATTTTCGCTGTTTCTTTTACAGCTAGTAATATCGGATCAGCGTCTTTCCCATCATACTTTATCTATTTATTCTTTCTTTATTCATAAGTTTTTTCTAAAAACTCCTTCAGATCTTGGCGAAGAAATAATCGAAACATCTCGCACCAATGAGCATCAGTAGCACTGCCATTCTGCTAGACAGATACCGAAGAACTAAATATTTTGATGTTGTTTATTTTATCGTGAACTTTCATTACTTTCTTGTTCGAAGCTCATCAACCTACTGACACCTGCATCTTCAAGTATTTTGCTTGTATCTTAGAGATGATTATATGAAATTAGCTGCTCATTGCTTTCAGCAGATGCAATTGCACCTATATCTCTGTTGTACATTCCGGGGGATGGCTTGCTTAAATGACTGGTTTGCCTCTTTGCAGATATTTGATTTGTCACTTGATTATGATAGCAATAATTTTCAGTGGTGATCATGATTATTTAATAATGACTGATTTATTTCAAGATGATGATGATTTATGATGAAGGTGATTAATTGATTGATTGATTCATTATGATTATGATAGTGATGATTGATGATGATGATGCTGATGTCGATGCCGATGATTATTATTTTCTTGATAATGATGCTGTTGATGATGATAATGATGCCGATAAGCAGTGATGATGATGGTGATTAAGATGTTGATGATGCTGCTGATGATGATGATGATGATGATGATGATGATGATGATGATTATGATAATGATGATGATGATAATAATGATGATGATAATGACGATGGTAGTGATGATGATTACGTTGATGATCATGTTGATCATGATGACCATGATGATGATAATGGTGATGGTGATGATAATGATGATGATGTTGATGATGATGATGATAATAATGATGATGATGATTATGATGATTATGATGATGATAATGATGATGATGACGATGATGATAATGACAATGATAATGATGATAATGATAATGATGGTGATGACGGTGGTGATGATGATGACCATGATGATGATGATGATGATGATGATGATGATGATGATGATGATGATGATGATGATGATGATGATGATGATGATGATTATAATGATTGTGATGATGATAATGATGATGATGATGATGACGATGATGATGATGATAATAATGATGATGATGATGACGATGATGATGATGATGATAATGGTGATGATGTCAATCAGTCAAAAACGATGAAAATCCAATCCCCAATCTTATCATGTCTTACTGTGAAACCCATACTTTCTGTTGTTTCAAAAACTGAGAAAACATTACTGCTGTCATTTTCACTTCAGCTGTTTAGCACTTGTTGTTATTTTCTTTTTTTCTTATAATTTGGATATTCCGTAGTCACCTGCTTTGTGGTTTTTAGACGGAGGTTAATTGTTTACAGGTTTTCCAGTCTGGAAGTAGTTTGAAGTGGGTGAATGAAAAAGGGCTCCTGATTGGGGTGGAGCACTTTGGTTGCTATGCTACTAACGTTTGACTTGGTTTTTTTTCTTTTAGTTATCTAAGCTAAGTAAGCCTCTAACCTAACAAAGTCCAGAAGAGTTTCAGTTCAACTTTTCTCCAAACAAAACTACCCCTAGCTGACAATCTTGCTCACCTAGCAATGAAAACAGGCGTGTTTTAGGTATCGAAGAATATTTTATTTTCCTCTAATCGACCTTTCTCCGGGCAATGGCCGTGTGACCGTATTTTTTCCTGACATTATCCATAGTCAATAGAAGGAGTGACTATGCTTTCTACTGAATATGCTCTATCGATATCATTGATAGATATTATGCTTATCGAGTCCGTGACCCTGGCTGTGACGTGACGCTACCGCTGCTCGGGCTGCCCCGGGGGTGCTTCCATTGTTTAGCATACTAGACGTGCCGCCCAAATGGGTAACTTTTTCAGCGTCAATTTCCCTACATAAGGGTTGGTTTTTCGTCTCTATACATGGGTAGTAGAAACTTTTAGACATGCATTGCTTTTAGAAGCCTGATAAATTTTTTTGTATTAAGAGCCAATTTTATGGTGCAAATCGCGTAAATTCGTTTCTTTTTCAGCGCAAATGCCATTTCACCGCATTTAGCGTTTCTTTAGGTGTTAAATTGGTTTCAAATATTTGAGATATTGGTACAAATGGGCAAAAAATGTCTTTGTTTTTTCTATAAATGGATAACACGACTAGCAGAATTTATCCAAATTTATCCGTAGTCATAGATGGGCTTTGAAAAACTGGGCGGCACGTCTAGTCTTTTGAACAATGA
>JACTAT010000122.1:633297-658515 GCA_014526335.1 Chrysaora quinquecirrha
CATTTTTGAAAAGTCGCGCTAATTAATGAAACTAGTGGTAGAGAGAACTGTGGGCCCCGAGTGAAACATAACAAGGACGCTAAGTCATTCATTTGATAACAATAATTTGTGGTTAATACTTTTTATCATAATACGATTTTCGTTTTGTTGGTAAACTCAACTTTTGTTAGTAAACGAGTATTTTGCTGTTTGAATAGCTACTATTTCTAGATTAGGTTTGCAGTAAGAAGCCGCCAGTTCCACCATTTTGTTTAGTTTCTATAACCCATTCCTGGGTCTATGGGTGAGATTCGTAGTATTCTAACCATATTTATGTATTTATCGTGTTGTCTAAAGAAATATAATTCGACTTTGATTCATTGAAATTTGCAGCACTTTTTGAATGGTTCAATATTTCATGGTTGTCTAGAGTTGGCATTTCGCGCAACTGACTCTCTATGAGAAAGCAGCGAGCGTCGGAAGTCAGGTATCAATAACTAGTTGTATTAATTAGCGCGACTTTTCAAAAAATGGAAGCCCAGAACACTCTTCTATTAAAAAAGTGTATGTTTAGAGCTGTTTTTTACAGATGTAGGCCCCACAAAACGCATCACTGTCTGCTTAGAGATACTTCCCGTTCATACAACACCGTTGCAATTTCTCTAATGAGTTGCACGCCCACCACTGTACTGATGGTATCCCTCCACTGTACTGAACATCCACCCCTGTACTGATGGTATCCCTCCACTGTACTGAACATCCACCCCTGTACTGATGGTATCCCTCCACTGTACTGAACATCCACCACCGTACTCATGGTATCCCTCCACTGTACTGATGGTATCCCTCCACCCAACTCATGGTATCCCTCCACTGTACTGAACATCCACCACTGTACTCCAGGTATCTCTCCACTGTACTGAACATCCACCACTGTACTCATGGTATCCCTCCACTGTACTCATGGTATCCCTCCACGCAACTCATGGTATCCCTCCACTGTACTGAACATCCACCACTGTACTTATGGTATCCCTCCACTGTACTCATGGTATCCCTCCACTGTACTGAACATCCACCACTGTACTCATGGTATCCCTCCACTGTGCTGATGGTATCCCTCCACTGTACTGAACATCCACCACTGTACTCATGGCATCCCTCCACTGTACTCATGGTATCCCTCCACTGTACTGAACATCCACCACTGTACTGCACACCCACCACTGTACTGCACATACGTTATGCGGGGTGACTCTCCACGAGGAGAAATTAATTGAAAGTTAATGAATGAACTAATGTTCTAACGGAAAGTAGGTTTTGCAGCAGCTGGCAAAAAGTATCTCTTGATTCACACGATCAAAAACGTGCACGTACACTATCAAAGGAGTATCTGGGACCAACCTGATGGGCAGCACAATCCAAAGGGGGTTCTTATTCGAGGGAGGGCCCTTGTGAGTTGCATCTGTATAACATTAACCAATTAAGGTGGTGGCAGCCCCGATCAAGTTTGAAAGTGAGCTGGAACTGCTTGCTGCATTTCTAAATATAAATCTTATCTTGCCTCTTTGCTTAGTTTCTGCCTAAACGTATGGTTGCTGAAAAAGACAAGACCGGCATCCAAGATTTAGGCTCGTTTTTTCATGTTGTGTGTTTGATTTATTATAAACCAAACTACGAACTGATGCGGTGAACGGCCTGGTTATTCAGCCATTCACTTTCTGTTTCGGAAATCTAAACGTAATTTATATCTTATTTTCATCAGAAATGGTCCAGTCATTTAAGTTTAGATAGGTCTTAGTATGATCGGGACGACCCCACACCACAACAAAGAAACTTAGCTTCATTGTCATGATGATGCTAAAGCTTCAGTACAGAAATCTATTTAATTTTTGTTTCGTCGGAAACATCAAATTTTACTTTAAATTCAATTTCATTTATGCATTATAATCTATTTCAGAAAGGGTGTTTCCCGGCTGGTAGAAGGGCGTGGTCCAAAAGATTTTTCTGACCCCCTTCCTTTGACGCCTTCGGCGCATAGCATGTCCACTCCTTGCAGGCCAGCTTCGCTACTGGCTGTGGAACATAGCTTCCGCTCCTGGGGCGATCTAATAGATAGGTCGATAAAATCTGCTCCGCGCATAAGGCCACCCGATTCATTTGTTCATGTAAATGGTTGTTGTCGTCGCCAAAGGTTACAGTACCTTTGCGAAAAGCGGGATTTACGTAAGGAGTCTAGGACTTGAGTTGAAAGACTGACGCTGACGGCAGGATTAAAAGTATGACTAACCTCGTTTGGAGATATATAATGTGGATTTTGGTATAATGTTGATCCTCCGAAACTTCCACTAAAGATCCTGATTGGATTGAGGACAAATCTTGGGCCTAAAACAGAGCGAAATGAGACTCATATACAACTCGCATTAAAAGTATGGGAATAAAGACACCCAAATAAAAGTAAAATAAAAGAATTGAGATGTGCCAAACTCAGCAGCTTGAAAATGAAATAAAATAAATAAAACACTTACCGATTTCGGTTAACGAAAAGTCGTTCTGGTTTACAATCTACGAAAAATGAAATCAGCAACTATAAGAGAACCATCATATACCATACACCTGTGGGACTAACTTTATTGTCCGTTGTGGGGGTGTCCACTGGGTGGGAGGTAGCTAAACGAATTTCGGTACAAAGATAATTGTCCGTTCTTGGGAGGTGTCCGTTGTTAAGATGTGTCCGCGAATAGAGGTTCTAACTGTAATGTGCAACTGTTTAAATCTTATACACGATTGCTCTTGAAAGACTACACTGTCTCTTGTAATCCTCGGACAAGAATGGTCCTGTGAAACTGGAGGAAAACCTTGGGTTGAATTGCTTGTAGAGTTGCTGTTCGATTTCACTGAGCTCTATATGTACGATGTAATTCTGATATTAGCCTATATCTGGTCCATCATGCAGTATGCCTGTAAAGCATGGAACATATTAAAGAGCATTTTAGAATTGTTGATTCTGAGCTTCGGTGCTACAGGAAAATTCAAAAACTAAGTTGGACCGATAGGAATAGTAACGTGCAAGCGTTGAGGTCAATGTATATCGAGAAAGAGCTGCTAAAGGGAATCAAAATACAATTTTTGAATTTTATTAGAACATATCGGATGCCCCAATAAATAATTGTTACAAAATCTTTCCTGCTGCAAAATCGTTCAAACATTAACTAGAAAAACTTGCACCTAATCAACAAACGTTGAAGAAACATCAAAACCATAACTGCTTTTTTCCCAGAATAATATAAACTCAAAAAATTGTATTCATAAATACGGGTGTAACGTAACGAGACATGATTATTATCTTCTTTTCCATGCTGTAATAGGTAGTGTTGTCTTGCAGATGAAAAAAAATTAGGTTGAAGTTAACTTGTTTTAAGTTTGGTAAGATTCTGCCACAGGGAAGATTTTATATTAAGTATTTAGTTTGAGGGGTTAATTTTTTGCCCAACCGATATAATTAGGGAACGGAACATCGAAGGCTTGCTCACAACATGAAGAATGGAGCGCAGTAGGAACAGAGGGAGACAAAGAAGAGAACATCGTAGACTGGTTATTACTGGACAGGGGCAGTAAAGTGACGCACAGTTGTCGAGATAGAGACTTAGAGAGCAATGGAAATCCATGATCGTCCATGTTATAAGACATGGCATCCGAAAAAGAAGAATTACAAACAAGAAAGTAATTTCCAATTACAAAGAGAGGTTTTCTTTAAGGATAATGAATTAAACATACCTGGTAATTTCTAAACCAAATTCTGTTATCGACGATTGAAAAGTTAAAAACATGATCGAAGAATGGTTTTGATTTTGGATAAAGATTTGGGGTACCAAATATCTGAGTGATCAGTTCTTTTAGTAGACGGTTGTGTGGCGTCTCATCGAATACCTGAAATAAGAGAAGACAAAGAAGTCTCAGGGTGCATTCTTTTGAAGCGAATCAGAGATCTGCTTCGCCTTTTTGATTTTACGAAGACGTGGAACCGAAGCAAAATAAGAAGAACTCATTGATTCGGTCTTTCAAGCAATTTTCAAAGTTGAAAGATGTATTTAGCCTCATTCCAGTAGCTGTCGCATCAAACTATGGAAATCCACACAATAAGTCAAAATTTTGATATAACAG
Source organism: Chrysaora quinquecirrha (assembly GCA_014526335.1). Lineage (NCBI taxonomy): Eukaryota > Metazoa > Cnidaria > Scyphozoa > Semaeostomeae > Pelagiidae > Chrysaora > Chrysaora quinquecirrha. The sequence continues at coordinate 637,441 of JACTAT010000122.1, forward strand.
CTGACAAATCTTGGCACAGATCTTGAAAAGTTTGGCCTCGCCTCATCTCCCGCCATTTTGGCATGAAAAATCAGACTCAACCCGGTCCTACATTATCACGTAACCCAAAGACGCACCGAGAAACAACAATGAAAACCGAGTCAGTTCCAAAAGCGTAAAGAAATTTTTTGTTGCTTGGCTAAGCAATAAAAGCGAATTGCTACAGAAGCAATTCGCTTGATTCAATCAGGAAAAGCGATGCAATAAAAGAACGGTATAATGTCGAATCAAACTTTTCCTTCGCTCCAAAAGAACGCACCCTAAATATAAAAACAAAAGTACCTAAGTATCTAGTTATCAACGCATTTTTACCTTTTCGAATGAGAGGAGAGGACGAGAGCCTTTGAGACAGTTTCCTGTTAGTTTTAATTCATCCATAGTGTGAACTAAAACATAAAAATATATGAAAAATAAGTGAATAAGTGTTGTAACAAAGTGATGCAGGGAAGGGCAATGGCTGACAGAGAATATACCTATCTTCTTTTCATTCCTGCATGCATGCAAACTCTTACAATGTAGAGGCAGTGCACATGGGGCAAGAACCTAGGGGGGTACTTATGTAATTTGGATACAGGTGTGTGCTGCCCATATGGATGGGTTTTTTGCCTTGAGTGTACCCTAAACATGAGTTTGATTTTAGCAAAATCCCCATATAACAGGGTGGGAAAAATTTTAGAAACTAAAAAATTTTGTTTTATATCAGTACGAAAAGTGTTCAAATTGCATTGAAAACGTTAATCTGGTTTACAATCTACGAAAATGAAATCAGCAACTATAAGAGAACCATCATATACCATACACCTGTGGGACTAACTTTATTGTCCGTTGTGGGGGTGTCCACTGGGTGGGAGGTAGCTAAACGAATTTCGGTACAAAGATAATTGTCCGTTCTTGGGAGGTGTCCGTTGTTAAGATGTGTCCGCGAATAGAGGTTCTAACTGTAATGTGCAACTGTTTAAATCTTATACACGATTGCTCTTGAAAGACTACACTGTCTCTTGTAATCCTCGGACAAGAATGGTCCTGTGAAACTGGAGGAAAACCTTGGGTTGAATTGCTTGTAGAGTTGCTGTTCGATTTCACTGAGCTCTATATGTACGATGTAATTCTGATATTAGCCTATATCTGGTCCATCATGCAGTATGCCTGTAAAGCATGGAACATATTAAAGAGCATTTTAGAATTGTTGATTCTGAGCTTCGGTGCTACAGGAAAATTCAAAACTAAGTTGGACCGATAGGAATAGTAACGTGCAAGCGTTGAGGTCAATGTATATCGAGAAAGAGCTGCTAAAGGGAATCAAAATACAATTTTTGAATTTTATTAGAACATATCGGATGCCCCAATAAATAATTGTTACAAAATCTTTCCTGCTGCAAAATCGTTCAAACATTAACTAGAAAAACTTGCACCTAATCAACAAACGTTGAAGAAACATCAAAACCATAACTGCTTTTTTCCCAGAATAATATAAACTCAAAAAATTGTATTCATAAATACGGGTGTAACGTAACGAGACATGATTATTATCTTCTTTTCCATGCTGTAATAGGTAGTGTTGTCTTGCAGATGAAACAAAAATTAGGTTGAAGTTAACTTGTTTTAAGTTTGGTAAGATTCTGCCACAGGGAAGATTTTATATTAAGTATTTAGTTTGAGGGGTTAATTTTTTGCCCAACCGATATAATTAGGGAACGGAACATCGAAGGCTTGCTCACAACATGAAGAATGGAGCGCAGTAGGAACAGAGGGAGACAAAGAAGAGAACATCGTAGACTGGTTATTACTGGACAGGGGCAGTAAAGTGACGCACAGTTGTCGAGATAGAGACTTAGAGAGCAATGGAAATCCATGATCGTCCATGTTATAAGACATGGCATCCGAAAAAGAAGAATTACAAACAAGAAAGTAATTTCCAATTACAAAGAGAGGTTTTCTTTAAGGATAATGAATTAAACATACCTGGTAATTTCTAAACCAAATTCTGTTATCGACGATTGAAAAGTTAAAAACATGATCGAAGAATGGTTTTGATTTTGGATAAAGATTTGGGGTACCAAATATCTGAGTGATCAGTTCTTTTAGTAGACGGTTGTGTGGCGTCTCATCGAATACCTGAAATAAGAGAAGACAAAGAAGTCTCAGGGTGCATTCTTTTGAAGCGAATCAGAGATCTGCTTCGCCTTTTTGATTTTACGAAGACGTGGAACCGAAGCAAAATAAGAAGAACTCATTGATTCGGTCTTTCAAGCAATTTTCAAAGTTGAAAGATGTATTTAGCCTCATTCCAGTAGCTGTCGCATCAAACTATGGAAATCCACACAATAAGTCAAAATTTTGATATAACAGCTGACAAATCTTGGCACAGATCTTGAAAAGTTTGGCCTCGCCTCATCTCCCGCCATTTTGGCATGAAAAATCAGACTCAACCCGGTCCTACATTATCACGTAACCCAAAGACGCACCGAGAAACAACAATGAAAACCGAGTCAGTTCCAAAAGCGTAAAGAAATTTTTTGTTGCTTGGCTAAGCAATAAAAGCGAATTGCTACAGAAGCAATTCGCTTGATTCGGTCAGGAAAAGCGATGCAATAAAAGAACGGTATAATGTCGAATCAAACTTTTCCTTCGCTCCAAAAGAACGCACCCTAAATATAAAAACAAAAGTACCTAAGTATCTAGTTATCAACGCATTTTTACCTTTTCGAATGAGAGGAGAGGACGAGAGCCTTTGAGACAGTTTCCTGTTAGTTTTAATTCATCCATAGTGTGAACTAAAACATAAAAATATATGAAAAATAAGTGAATAAGTGTTGTAACAAAGTGATGCAGGGAAGGGCAATGGCTGACAGAGAATATACCTATCTTCTTTTCATTCCTGCATGCATGCAAACTCTTACAATGTAGAGGCAGTGCACATGGGGCAAGAACCTAGGGGGGTACTTATGTAATTTGGATACAGGTGTGTGCTGCCCATATGGATGGGTTTTTTGCCTTGAGTGTACCCTAAACATGAGTTTGATTTTAGCAAAATCCCCATATAACAGGGTGGGAAAAATTTTAGAAACTAAAAAATTTTGTTTTATATCAGTACGAAAAGTGTTCAAATTGCATTGAAAACGTTAATAGTGAACGTTAATAGTTAATAGTAAACGTTCAACTTATAATATGGCCTAGAAAGACTTATTATTCTAGTATCCCACTTTTTATTACCAATAACATAGGGTTTACATCCAGTCTGGGCCTCCATTTTAAGTGGGTCAGTCTGTAAAATCTCAATGGCACATCCCCATCCATCCATAGGTCATGTACCCAGTACCCCCCCAACACAGGTAAGAAAGGACAAATGGGGAAGAATTGCCACCAAGAGTGAGGAGAGAAGACCTGCAAGCTCTCTGCCATTCCAAGCAAAAGATGAAAGCAATCATGAGATGTGGTCTGGTTGAGAGGAACAGGAAGGGGCATCTTGGCTGGATATGGACAGGGTCCTTCAGTAATTACAACATGTAGGGCTTCCCTAGAGAAATGATTTTGTTCTGCCCTTGCAAACTTGGTTTCAGATACTGTTGAAGAAAAGATTTAATATTTTTCTTACTATTTTCAACAAGAAATTTTACAGATGGACCATGAGGGACATTAGACATCCTGGAAAAAATAAAAACATAGAAATTTGATAAGAAATTGAAGAATTTAGAGATAGGCAAAATTGCAACAATTGCAAAAGCTTTTTTCTTGTTAAATAAATGATTAAATAATGTCCACAATTTAATAATATAGTTGCTAAAAAACACCCACCATAGGAATAAATCTTTTTTCTTTTTCATTTCAAAGAAAATGCATTTGTTGCAGTTTTTCATTTCACAGACCTGAAAGAAATATACACATTCCTATACATTTCATTCCCCAAAAGATAGAGATTTGAAGTCTGGTTTTGAACATTGAGATAAAAAGAAAAATATCTAAAAGATTATTTGAAAGAAAAGATTACCTCATTTACAATGTCCAATTTGTCTTTTCTCTCCAACTTGTTATCTAGAAATTTGAAAAACAAAACTGAATCATGCAAGATGACAACACTTATTTTGACATACAAAATTGAAAATCGCTAAGGTGAGAAACCTCTGGTTGTTGGAACAATGAACAAGATTCTTTCCATGAAAATCTCATACAAGCTTCCAGATTGCTTGTCTTTGACTTATTCGCTAATATTTGGGACTCTGCTCCGAAAACTCTATTCATCATGCTGATAGAGTTGACTTGTCAAGTTAAGTGCATCAAGTCATCTTTTGTTGAAACAACTCAACCAGGTGTGGCAAGTTTGAAGGTGCTGTGACATTGGGCCTAATCTAGATGACTTGTTGTGTGGTATCAGAAGCTCAATGAGATCAAGATTTGAGCCCAAGCCAAGCAAAGTCAAAGCCAGAGTCGATGTCTCAATTAGTTTACCCATACCTGAGATGACTGGTGCTAAATACACCATTGTATCTTCACCTTCACAGTACGGCAATTTGACCTGACACCCATCAAGTCATTTGCCCAGGTGACTTTGACCCAATGTGTAGCAAGCTGGTAACAGGTCAACTTGCCACATTGCCAACTCGTCATAGTCAAGTTGCCAAACATCTGGTCAACTCGCCTCTTCAAAAAACGATTCGCCACATGTAACTGAACAAGTCAATTCTATCAGCATGATAAATGGGGGCTACGGGGCAGCACCCCAATATTTGGAAATAAAGAGCTCAAAAGCCTTCTAGAAAGCTTTCATGAAGGCACACTAACCAAAGTTTTAAAAATTTGAATTTCGAACAGAGGTGAGTTGACCACCAAGGTGTGGCAAGCTGACCAGAACACAGTGGCGACCTGACCTCTCATGTGTGGCCACTTGGTCGTGTGGCAAGTTGGCAGTATGGTGGGTTGTCCAGAAACCCAGTAAGCTAACCTGTTGAAACTCTCTCAAGATATGGCTAATAATCATTTCATCAATTTTTTACCTGCTCTTGAGTGAGGCATCAGTGTTCTCAAGTCCAACATCAAATGTCTTGCCCTACAAACATGATGCAGACAACTGTCAGTTCACTACGTGTTAAAAAATAATAGAGTTAAAAAACTTATAACCACACAGACACAATACCTACGACAATAAACTAAAAGCTTCAATAAAATAAAACAGAATTAAATTACCTATGACTGATTCCTCTTTGACAGAAAACAAGTACTCTTTGCTTATTTGTCCACGTCTACAAAGGAATAGAAAATACATAATTTTTTAAGGCAAAAAAACAGCACAAGTCAAAATTTTTAGGCCAAAACAAAATGGCGCTGCACTAAGTAAAGAAAATAATAATATTTTCTTGGCAAAAACTTTATATCATAGAAAAGTGAATCTATCCTAGAATATATTAGATATTACCTTAGATTTTTTCGGTGAACTACCAGTATTTGTGTCGCCATCGCCTTTTCCTGAAGTAATTTCTCGCAACCTTTTTCGACCCTTGGGCTTCGCCATGTTTTCTTCCTCACGCTGTACAAGCCTCGATTTCGGATTCGACAATCAATAGTTTTTTTGCCTCGCCTTCAAACAACGAACGGCGCATTTCCCTCGAATTCCCCATCCCCCCCCCCCCGCCTTATTTGAAATGGCAGGGATAAGCACAAGAAAAATCAACGCAATTAACCATTTGCAACAAGAAACAACAATATTGATATTGAAAGCCTAAATGTATGAATTATAAACGTAAAATGCTAAGATACCTAAACAATATTATCTACAATTCCTACAGCAAAGCCAGTTTCCAGGAGCAAAAATCAAACAAAAAGTGTAATTCAGTAAAATAGGGGTTAAGATGTTTGGGTTACGGTCCGATTGGTTGCCCCCTAAAATGCTATGGAGGTCTGAAAGGGTACTGGGTGGGTGCTGAAAATGTTCCTAAAGACAACATTCTTAGAGCTGCTAGACAATTTTCCGCACTGTACGGAAAATTTTATCTGTGAATTATTCACTTCAATGGGTTCAACAAGGTTTGAGCGGTTTTTGAGGCCATTCTGAAACAGACGGCATTTAGCGGTATTTTTTTTGGGGGGGGGGGGGCTTTTGAATGTTCGAGCATCGAGCTCACTTTCTCTCCCTGCTACAAAATTGTATATTCCGTCGCAGAAAGCTGCTGACGGTATCTTCTTCGCAGATGTCTACTAAAAGATGAAAAAACTTCAGGAATCGGGCAGCAGCTCTACAAATCTTCTGATAAGGACCCGAAAAAGAACATAATAAGGCCCTGGCTAAACAGTCAAACATTGTTTGATAAACATTTGAAGTTTGCTTGTACAGCAAAATGTTTGACCATTTTGCTACGTCCAAAAACATTGCCCGTCCAACATTTCTCGTTTGCGTCAAGCAAAATATGTTTTTAACTTGTTCCGCAAACATCACCCCACAGATTTCGCTACTTTTGCTTGTCAAGCAATGTTTTTGAACATGGCCAAACGGTCAAACACCGCGCTCCCTGGTCAAACATTTGCTGTAAAGCGAATTCAAAATGTTTGACCAATAATGTTTGATCGTTTGGCCACGGCCTAAGTGAAGAGTCTTGGAACACGCATACGAAAGAACGAACACTGTATATGTTTTATATCTACCAGTCCTATAAAACAATAATATAAAGTTTCCAATAACGAAAATGTAACTTTTGATTTATATTAAATAAAAGTAGAAAAATCTAGAAAAGGTAAGAAAATATACAAGTCAAATGTTCGTCTTGCATGAAGGAGACAGCTCCAGCAATCATTCCACATATGGCCCGGCAATACTCTGCAAAAGATTTGCGAAGATCAGGGTTAACTCGAGGCCCTTGCCAAACGATCAAACATTGTTCGTCAATGATTTGCAATTTGTCAGTCAAGACAAATGCTTCACCGTTTGGCCTCAAAGCAAAATATTGCTCGTCAGCTCGTCCAGCGTTTTATGCTTGATATGGTTTTGAAGCTCTTACAAAACATTGCTGAAGGAATTTTACTTGTCAAGCAATGTTTTGTTATGAGGCCAAACGGTCAAAGATTACTTGTAAATCAACATTGAAATTGTCTGATCAAGAAGTGACGTTGTAAAACATTGTTTTTCAAACATTATTTGCTTGCAATAAACAGCTCTGAACGGTAAAAAAAAAACCAATATTGCCTTACCAAGTCATTTTTCCGTTTGGCTGACCTGAAGGCCCTGACCAACCGATCAAACATTGTTGGTCACACATCTAAAAGTTTGCTTGTCCAAAATGTTTGACCGTTTGGCCACATCAAAAACATTACACATCAAACATTTTTTGCTTCACGGCAAGCAGAAAATGTTTTTGAAGTTTTTCCAAAACATTGCAAGCATGCTCTGCTTGTAAAGAATTGTCTTGCAAAGTGGCAAAACGATCACAATTTGCTAATCAAGCAATGATTGAACGTTTTGCCAGGCCACGAAACATTACTTGAGAAGCATTAATCAGCAGGCTTCATTGCGCGATGTTTTTAAAAAAGTTCAAAAACATTTTTTTGTTCACGCAAGCAAAAATGTTTGACAAGCATTGTTTGCTACGTGGCACAACGGTATAACAGTTGCAAAATCCAAAATGTTTGACAATGTTTGATCGTTTGGCCAACCTTAAAATACCAAAGATTGGAACGTTGTTGGTTATTGTTGGTCAAACATTTTGCGATCTGCTTAAACATCAAGCCACAAATTTCGTTACTTTTTTGGCCAAGGCCTTACGCTCATAGAGCGTCATGGAGATAAGACGGACGGTTTTTCTGGGCATCTCTGAGCCTGTTCTTCAAAATTGTTTCTGTCTATCTACAGTATTTTCCTCGTTGTGATTATCTAGAATAAATAGAATGTTGGCATGACAACTAACCTCAATAACACGATTTTCCATCTGCAGCTAGTTCAAAGCCATCAGCACATGCGCAGGAATAGCCTTTGGAAGATGTGCTTAGCAGACAGAGATGCATACAGCCACCGTTATTGGAGCCACATGGATTGGAGCCTATGTTGACGAAAATTCAGGGAAGGATTGAATGACAAGTTTACAAGTCTTAATAAAAATATTATGACTACAAGTATTTTTCATAAGAAACTTCTTCATCACTTCAGCACTCGAACTTTCTTAGCAATCTAAATACTTAACACTTTTTAACTATATGGTTGTCTTAAGTACCCTTGGCACTTCAAACCACTACGCAATTGTACAAAGCCGAAAGCGATTTTCACAAAAATTTATCCTTGAATTGACTTGTTACTTGTAAATTCATCAGCAGAGTTGCAGGTCACAGATTTGAGTCTCAGCCAAGGGAAATATAGGAAATCTTGAAGCACACGATTCCATAATTAAATATTTGCTAAGGTTTGAAATTCTCACTTAAACTAACGAACTTTCTTAATTTCACGAGGAGCAGAGTACTACTTTCTTATAACCACTTTCCTGGTCAGGACTCATAACGAAAATGTTGTGGGTTCGAGCCACGTTCTTTCCACTTTTGATTGCAGAGATAATAACCTTGGGCAAATTGTTAACACAATGTGCCTCTCTCTGCCCAGGTGTAAAAGTGGGTACCTGGTCGGTAATTATGAGCGCCTTGTGTGGCTGCACCCTGCTATATGCTATGTGCATCCAGACCAGGGGTAAAGTGTAAAGTCGACTGAGTAGCCCTAGGCTAGTAGTAGACTTGAAAAACGGCAACTTCATTTTTATAAAAAAACGCGCAAAGTACGAAGTGAATTGATAATTAATGGTATACTAAGACGATGTTTAAATTACCTTTAGGCTTGGCAATAGGATGATTGACCTGAATCATGTATGGACTGAAAAACGCCCCTTTTAAATCTTTGATATTTTCGCCATTTGTTTTATCAGCTTTGAACAATTTTCCCGTCGCTTGAGTCCAGTAAACGTGATCCTCGAATACAGCTAACCCAAACGAGGCTTCCACATTTGACGTGACAATCTTTCTGATGTCTTCGCCTTCCAAAGTACTGGACCCGAGGTAACCTTTTCGTCTGTCGACCCAATAGACTCTCTCCGATATTTGATCGACGGTAACTGCATTCGGCCATTGCAAATCATCGGAAAATATAATGGTTTTTCGGCTTGTTCCGTCCATACTCGCTTTTTCGATTTTTGGATGCTCTCCCCAGTCGGTCCAGAACATCAGTCTAGGAATACAAAAAAAGTTGGGCAAACTACAGTTAAGGCCTGGCTAAACTAGGAGATATGTCGCGCGCGACATTGATGTCCCCTCGGTGTCTCCCAGTTTAGCCACCTCGGAAACTTTGTAGCGCGCGACAAAATTTGTGGCAAGAGACACGCAAATGTTTCAAACATTTGAAACATTTCTTGTCTCCGCGACATGCAAATAACTCAGGGGACATGTTACTTAACCTACCTCTTAGATGGAAGCAAGGCAATTCCTCTTGGCTTATCAATATCAGAATTAATCAAACTTTTGCGACGAGAACCGTCAAGATTCGACACCTCAATACATTCTTCATCTGAAAAATAGGATAAACCATCAGAGAGAGAATTAAACCGCGGCCCCCGAGCTATTTTTTGCTTTAAATGGCTAATTGGCCACAGGACAGTTAAAAAGTTGTCGCCACGGGCGGAAAGCTAAAAGTCGCACGTTTAGTCAGGGATGGATTTTCGAAAAATTGTTCTGCGAGCTGAAACAACATCAATACCTACAACAATACCTATGGTCTACATGTGAAAAAACATGGCCTACACGAAATACATCGACTGACCTACGGTTACCATTCATGAAAACTGTAAACGGTCAAAAATGTTTTTCATTAAGAGGAGCTAAACACTGGAATTGCCTCTCATTTGAGTCAAAAACTGCCTCAACTCTGAATTCCTTTAAATCATCATTTAGATTCTGCCGATGCATTTAGATTCTCGAGATAATTTGATTTTGTTTAGAAAATAGTTTGCAAATAATTGTCATTATGTAATAGGGTAATACATTAGGATTTTAGGTTTTGAATGTTTATATTTATTAGTAGCTAATTAGATGGAGCGCCCCTTGTAAACCGGCGTATTGCTCAAAGGCCACTCTCCCTAAATAAATGAAAATGAAATGAAAAATGAAATGAAATGAAATGGCCGTAGAACATTGATTTCGTTGAACTTTTCGCAACATGTTCTGGCTTTCCACAGATAACGCCGCACCGTGAACCCGTGTTTTTCGCGCTTGCGACGCAGTACAGCCGCGCATTATTGATACAAAATTTCTCTTAGACGAGGTGGTTTCCTAGAAATTTTCTGGGGTCAATTCTTCTTACAGGGCAAGTCGGTTGTCGCAGGACTTTTGTCGCAGCATGTAGCAGAGGGTGTAGCCACCTCAGGATTTCTCAGAACAGGACATTTTCAGGAGTGTCGCGTAGATGAAAGTCTTTTTAAATTAAGTTTCGCGTACTTTAGTGAATTAAATTTGACATGACTTTTACCACCTGACAAGGCATCGCAAAATAAGATCATAAAATTCCTACCAGTGTTAGTCCAGTAGATTTTATTTCCAATCCAATCCAGGGCAATTCCTTCTGCTTTTGTTAACTTGCCATTTGCCAATGTCTCAATTTCGGTTTTATTGTCTTTCACTCGTGAAATTCTCCCTTTGACATAATCAGCCCAGTATACATATCCATCGTTATTGATATCAACAGCAAGGACACCGCCGATCTTATTCGCAGGAACAATGCGTTTAATTTCGTTACCATCTGTATCCACTTGTATTATGTTCATACGATTTGCAATTATCAGAGATGGTCGTGGACCTGTGAAAAAGTGGTTTTACTCAAGGCTCGAATCAAGGATTACTTCACTTCTATGAAAGGTGCACGAGATTCCAGTTGAAACAAGAAGATTTCCCAGGGATTTCAGTGGAATCAATAGAATTTATAGCAAAGGATGTACGAGGTTCTCAAGGAGCAAATAGCCCCTCCGCTAAAATTGTAACCAAAAGTATTGCTAAGTCTGCTATGTTAAGATCTGCCAATTTTAAATTGGCCAACTGTAAGTTATAATATTAGAAGTGAAAATGCTACTACGATGTGCAAATCGATGAATGATCTGATCCCAGGGTAACTTTCCGACTTGCTTGCAAACACAGGCCAGACCTCAAAACCTGAAAAATACTTAAGTTCTTTCCACTACAGCAAAAACCCCGTATAAAACCTACCTTTTTGAAAACAGGCTGTTTCGGTTTTTATCTAAAGATAACATTTACGAAACAAGGCTGTTTCGGTTCTTATTTAATGTTCTTATTAATTAAAGGTTCTTAAAGTTTTCACAAGTTTCATTGTACAAAAATTGATCATTTGTTTATTATATGGAACATCAGCGATGTTGTACAAACAAATTTGTTTAGGCCAATAGATGAACAGTTGTCTGTTAAAATTTTGAGATATTTTAGTAGCCTTGGCAAAAGGACATCCAATACCTACCACTACCAGATTGCTTTTTTAGGTTCAGACAAATATGATGTAAAATAAAAACCTTTTTCAAATTCAGGGTGAAAACGTTCTTAAGTAAAGGAGCGAAAATTGGAGATTTCAGGCCGTAGGTTCTTATTCGAGGAAGATTCTTATATGCGGGTTTTTACTGTACCCTTTCGCTGACTTCTTGGTATGAGATTAGGGCCCGTTTGCACAGCTTTTCAGCAGTTTTCTGACAAAGTTTCTCAAACAAATTCCAACCGCCTTTAACTTGACCTCCATCAATCCTGAATCCGATCGAAACGCTGTTTCACCCCCCCCCCCGCTTATTCCAAACCCAGGAATAAGGCACCTAAGAGTAACATTAAAAAGTAGCTAACCTTTGGCTTTGCAGGATCTCTTATCTTGCTTCAGTTTGTAGCCTTTTTGACAGTGACAGGTAAATGAACCAGGGCATTTCTGCAAATCTGACTGCATGTTCCATAAGTGTCACATTCATTGATGTCTGCAATAATGATTAAAATAACAAAACTAAAACTACCATTCTCCCTACCATATCAGCTATTTAGAGTAACACTGGTGATGGAATATAGTTTCTTCTCCATTTAATTAGGATTCAATGAAAAATCAGTGCGAATCTTCTTTAAGTATTTTTTTGCTGCAAGAGTTTTCTCCTTGGCATTTGTTTTCAAACTTTGTAGAAGGTGTACAATAGCTTTTGGGGGATGGCTAGATCTTCCTATTTTGACGGACGGGATGCGAGGTTCTAGGCTCTTCTTGGCAGGATACGGTGCGGAATATGTAAAAAGCAGATGCGAGATGGCGAGATGGAGGTATCCCATTGTTCTACCCTCTTGATACAGGCCCAAAGGTGCTCAATTGTCTCCTCCTCTACCCCACATCTTCTAAATTTGGTATCGGGGTATTAGCCTTCATAATTTGTTCTGAGTTTAAAAGAAAAGAAGCAATTTGAATGTTAAGTTTTAGGCTTTATCCTTTTATTTGCACAGGGCAGTTGGTAAAGCAATTTTAGCTATATAATTGATAACTTTAACCTGATACAAATAATCAAAAATGAAATAGAATGAAATGAAAAATTGAAAATGACGTCCGATTTGAATGCTATTGGCAATGCAAGCAAGAACAGAAATTTACAGTTTAATGACATAATAAAGTATTCGCTTTTTTCGTACGTACGCAGGGATAAAGTGTACCATTCAAATTGACAAAGAAGCAATTGAACAAAAGAAAATACAAAGGCGTTTGCTTATAGCCTATCAAATAACAAGCCCCTTCAAGTAACGATGCACGAGAAGGTCCCAATCATTCATCAACTTACAATGCGTTCTAAAACTGATCTTAAAAACTTAAGAGTCAAGTAACTACACTTAGGCTGGCATTTGGACATCAAAAAGAATTCGGACCTTGAATAGAAGCTTCTCGTTTGGCATGGGTACAGTCTATCGGATGACTGAAAAATTCTGATCTCCCGTTAATAAAGACACCTCGCTTGTTCGGTTTTTGGAAATCGTCCCATCCAAATCTATTAAAACCCCCTGTTCAATCGAAATTAAAGTGTATACATTGTGAAAAATTTTGCCGCCTACCGTCGCAAGTTTTTCCATCGTCATTAAGTTTGAAACCATCCCTGCAATCGCATTCGTATCCAATCTTCAAATCTTTGCAAAGCTGGGAGCATCCAGTCTTGTTGGTCAAGCATTCATTCACACCTATAAGGGGTCGAATTTTCTTAATAAGGTATTTATATGGGCCAAGATCTCCTCTAACCAAAATACTTACAGAAATTATATATAATCTAAACAAGAAATAATACTAGTAACGTAAAAAACAGCAGTATTGTATAAATAACAAGAAAAGAAGATATTTTAGGCAAAAAGAAAAGACAAAGGAATTAAGCAATTTGTGTGCAGTAAACAGCTTTTAAAGCTAAAGTCTTTCCTTTATTTTGAAGCATATCATTACAAAAGAAGATAACAAATTGAGACGATAGTGACTTCTTCTAATCTATTCCTTTGTAATCCCGCAAGCTGATTGGTGTTTAAAACACAATGCCAATTCGGCCTCCATTTCTGATTGGTGCATTTCGATCCGTGTCCGGGTATGAATTCAAACTTTTTCTAGCGTTTCTCTGCTTCTGACGTTCATACTTTGAGAAGGGTCAGACGGAGAAAGCTTTTAAGTATGCCCGAAAACCTTTCCGCTCTTTATCTTAATTTATTCCTTGTACTTAAGTTACTAATAGAAAGGATATTTTCTTCAATTTTCTTTTAAAAAGCTTTTCGTTCTGTTTCAAATAACGGGCCCAGAATCAAAAAGTATATTTCATTTCCCAGAATAATCTCAGCTAATCATGGACAGGCCTTAGAATTATGACATTGCGACGTTTTGGGAGAGCTCTGCCTCCGAAAGGTCGCAATGTCAGCGGGCAACGAGAAAAAAGGTAACTGACAACAGGGGAACAGGGCAGCGAAAACTAATGACAATTGGTAAAGTCCAGAACATACCACATTGAGCAGGCTCATCGTCTCCCTTTGGACAATCTTTTTCCCCATCACATACTTTGATCTTGTCAATACATGTTTTGGTACCAGAGCATTCGAATGCTGATTCTGAATTGCAATCCAGAGATGGCAAATTCCCTACGAAATGAAAAAGCAGAAAACTGTGAATTTTATAATATCTAGAAAAGTGGCATACATTATTACTTAAAAAATTCAAGCTCTACTGTACGAAATCTCCCCACGCAAGGGCACCGAAGTTCCTAGATTAAGCGCCCCATGGCGCTTATTTAAAATCCGTCTCAAAGAGGAGCAATTATTTGAAAATTCATGACTCAAATAACAATCTGACAAAAAGTAAGTTTTGCGGCAACTAGCAGAAGGTATCTCTTGATTCTTTCCACCCGATCAAGACCTTGCACATATACTATCAAAGGAGTGTCTTGGATCAACCGGATGGGCAGCTCAGTTGAAGAAGGGGACGCCTTTTCGAGGAAGGGTGCTTATTCTATTTGAGGAAATATGGTAATAGATTTGCTACAAGTCTAATTCTGAAATATATTCCGATTTCAGTTCCAATGGTGCAGTATATTCAAGGAAATACTGTTTAGACTTACGACAACCTAGAATATTACTGCATTCTAGCCCTTGACTTGCTAAAAGTCTATTTCTGAAATATATTCGTGTATCGGATTCCAGTTCCACAATATAGTACATTCAAGGAAATACAGTATGCAGGAATGACTTACGGCATCCAATTTCGTCAGAATAATCTCCACAGTTGTCAATGTGATCGCAACGTTGGCTTTTGGGAATGCATTTCTTGTTTTTGCACCTGAACTCAGCTGACGTGCATTTTGCGAATTCTGAAATGGAAATCCAAACTAAAGTTTATTAAGGATGAAAATGTAAGGCAACATTATTGCAACAGAAATTAAAACGATAACTATTCCCTTCAAGCAACTGGGCTATACAGTGGATCTATTACCGCAAATGCTTGAATAAACGCCCCGGGCGGTTATTTAATTTTTGAGATTTAAAGGAGGCTGTTATTTGGAGACGGGCCTTTAATATAGGCTGGGCGTTTATTAAATTACTAAGAAATTGGAATCTTCATTTTTTGACATACCATAAAAAATTCATCACAAACAGACTTTCAAGAGTTGTCTATAGAACATAAAAAAGTCGTGTTCAAGTCGGTTTTCGTTAATTATAGGACATTTCCCTCATTTTTAAAATTTTGCTTATCTGAAATATAATAGAAAGTCTTAAGATCAACCCTTGTCTGTTTTTCCTTTAAACTGCTTGATCCGAGGAAATCTATCGTTTATTAAATTTGTCAATCTTTGGGGGCCGTTTATTCGCGACGGGCGTTTAAAAGAGGCTTGGCGTTTACTAGAGCATTTACGGTGCCCAAGGCGCTAGCATTTTCCGATTGCAATTTTCTGGTTGGGCCAGGTTTTTCGTAAATACCAACCCTCCTAAGTCGATGTTTTTGTCAGATGAAAGTAAAGGGACCAGATTCTGCAATATGCGATTACAGGCTTCATTGTCTCTACGGTGTTGGATCGTGTCGTGGACTGCATGTGGTTTCCCTCTGTGGACTGTTTCCCTCTGTGGCTTTGGGCTAGGGGCCGACTGAGGCTTCCAGTTAGCGTGCATGTTGAGATCTTCGTGTCAGTGACAGAGATAATGACCGATAAATCTGAGAGCACACCTTGCACACTCCCCCAAATAACTGTGAATTCCAGCAGGAAATACTAAGAAGTCGTTTTTTCGAAATATTATTTGCCAATCTTCTGACCGCTTGGTATTGTGTGTAAATAACAATTGCAAGAAACAATGGGCTATTCCATTTTTACTCCGTACAGGGGTATGGAAGGCGTTTTTAGAAATTTTCGAAGGGGTTGGAATTTCCTAGGGGGTAAGACAGATTATAAGGAAAGACAGAAGCAAGGCAAGCTATTGTGGCAGGGAATGCTAATTTGAAACATGCGAGGGGTATTTCACTCATCGAAAAATTGTAGGAGATTCAAATTGGAACAGAAGGATTCACAGGGTGAAATATGATGTTATCAACTGAATGATCGGAAATTAGACAGGGTGTCAAATATTGTCTGTTTTCCCCCACCGCACTGAATATCCCCCACGGTACTCCAAGATATCCCCCACCACACTGAATATCCGCCACGGCAAACCCACCGTACTGCACATCCGCCACCGTATTTCAAGATGCCTCTCCACGGCAATCGTTGCATCCTTCCACCGTACTGAATATCCGCCACCGTCTTACACATCCCCCACCGTACTGCAGAGATATTACATGGGTTGTTTTGTCCTAACTCCTAAGGTTTGGTATCGTGATGCACAGTTCACTTGGGATTAGGGGAATGTTTGCGCATCGCATTATACAATGAAAACAGTGGCAAATTCTGGCAAGACTTCAACAATTTGCTACGAAACAGGAAGAGCGAAAATCGTCACGAGAAAGAGGAAATAAAGTAGAAAAAAATCTTACTGCAATTCCATTCATCGGAGCCATCGGAACAATCGTTTTCACCATCACATCTCCATGATTTGTGAACGCAAGCTCTGCCGTTCGCACAACGAAATTCTGTTATTTTATTGCATGTTTTTGCATCTGAGAGTGAAGAAAAATGTCTTAGTGAAGCTTACGGTTGAGGGTCATGTAGGGGTTTTAGGGAACACGGGAAAATGGGAAATGTATCCAAGAAACGAGGGAACGTGGCTAAAAAAGGGAGGGGATCATCGGGAAACAGGGATCGGGTAAAATCCTCCCTGTTAATCAGCTTGAGTATGAAAAAACTTTCAAGAAACAAACACGAACACGAACACACTAAGATTCGCCAAAAAAAAATAAGAACAACGTATAGGAACACGTCCAGCCTAGCCTCAGATGAAAAATAAGAAACAAGAAAATGTGTTTAAAACAACAAAACAGAACTAGTTTAAGCAATTTCTTAATAGAAGTATACAGTATAGAAGATATGCCAAACTGATATTCATTGTTTGTAGAAGCAATTTTTTGTATTTAGTTGAAGAAAAACTGATGTTCAAATATGAACACCACTATCAACACACGCATCTTCAAAGCCTCAAATAAGGGCTGAAAGCGTAATTTATTTGCACGTTGCAAAAAAAGTTCTAAAAAAGTAAAAATAAGAAAATCTTCTGTTCAACTCACCGCAAAAATACAATTGATGCAGAAATAAAGCTGAAATTGACAACTGAAAAACTAAAAAGTATTTCATTTTCAAAGAAATCTGCAATTCAGAGATCAATTTCTGAAAGCTTCTCTTCTTGCAAAGCAAAGTCAAACCAGTCGATGCAACGCGAGGAGAGGAAATAAAATAGTTATAAATTTCAACACTTTTTAATGCTGAAAAATCGATTGTCTGATGAAAATCTGATGATATCGAACGATTTTCATTCATCAGCAGTATTTTTTACGTCACTCATAAGAAATAGCCGCAGCCTTTGTTTTCTGGCCTCTAATTATGCACAGCCGCGACCAACATTCATGGAACCATCAATTGACGAACGAACACGATTACAACCCACTGAAAACTAAACTTTTTCAAACAACTTGCATACCTAGATCCATAACTCTCTTTCTTCTAAATTAGAGCACACGGGGGGGGGGGGGGTTAGCACATGCCCTTCCACTTTTCTTCCATATCTTTTGCTTGCCCCATTTATTATTTGAGAAGTGCCTTTTCTTGTGCCACAAAGATACAATATATATGTTCTTGTCTTTCTCTTCTTCTTAACTTAACAAGCTGCAATGAGCCCTGTGAGTGCGGAATCAACCCCTTTTATCAACAGTAGACCTTATTATATCAAACTTACATTACAGTAGGCTACTTTATGTATATCTTAACTTGCTACTGGTATTAATTCAATTCAATTTCAATTTCTCCAAGTGCATGGGGTCGCAGCACCTCCGATAATTTTAATCAGTCAGTCCCGGACAAGAAAACGATCGAAAATATATGATCCAGTTCAACGGGTCTGTTGTCTGATGAACCATATTGAAACTCGGATGGACAATGAAAAGGGAAATATGGCAACCAAATGGTTAAGTCATCAATTAACGGCGATTTCGCAACTTCGAGCATTTCTCCCTGCTACTGTAGGCCATCTTTACTTTACCAAAGTCTTTATCAAAATCAAAACGATTACAGACTAATTTCCGAATCAAACTTTTGGACAAAATGTGTCCTGACGTTCTACATCACTTGGCTAGCTTAAAAGGGTTATGTGTAGCTCTAAATATTCTCAAAGAATCCTATGGCACAAACATGTATTTGAGGACATCGCGTAACACTTAGAGTGGGGACGACTTTACCCACTCTTATAAAGCCCCTATAAAGAGGTGTTTTCTTGATTATGGAGAATGATAAACTCTTACATACGATAGTATCTTGCCATAAGAGAATTTCTCAGAACTGTGGGGAGTAAGTATGGGACCGCTTGTATTGGCTAAACTTTGCTTAAATAGGAATCTACAGTGACGTATGAGAGAAAGACAGCACAAAGGCAGGGGTGCTGGCATATTTTCTTAAATATTCTACTAATTCCTAAGATTTGTTAATATAACTACACGATTCAATTAAATACATGGAATCCGCAAATGTTACCGTTTTTTAGCTTTGGATTTTAATTTCTCTAGTCCAATTATGTACTTCTTTGGAATTGAGAATTCCTCTACGAAAGAAAAATTTTGTTTTAATATCAAAAAAAGAAAATTAATAGGATATTTACAAAATAAATACTATTAAAGTGGTTTAAGATGCGTAAATGCTTACTGCGCTGGTGTGTCGAGATCGTTCGATTTGTTCTTAAACCGTACGATTTCTATATGTTGAGTTATGAGAAAGTACTTAGAACCGAAGTTTCTACTGAAAAGGGTGATAAAGTTTTAAGTTTTAAAGCTTGAGCCTTGGGCAAACGTCGCCAACAAAAACGCAAGAGAAAAATGTTTGACTAGAAATATTTTGTGACATGGTCAGACAGTCAAATATTTTGCTTGACAAGCAATTTTCACATGTTTGATCGTTTTGCCTTTCTAAATTTATTAGTCTAATGGGTTGGTTATAAGGAAGAAATCGTCCCGCCTGGATGGGATGAAAATTGCGAGGGTATTTTTTGTCCCGGTGTTATTTGAAGAAAAATCACCCAGGCAACGCGAGACAAAACGTTTTTCTCTTTACGCGGGAAAATGAAAATCTTGCTTAATCAACCTGCCTAGCCGAGATCTCTTTACATGCAAGCAGAATCCCGTTTTACTGGGAAGAGCTTTGTCGTGTGAAACAAAATGTGAAAAACACAAAGATATAACAGTAGATGCGAGATCTCGGCAAAACGTGTCTTCTCGGGAGAGTGGGACAATTTCCTTGCATTATAACAGATCGTGATATAAGTAAAAGGACCGAAGAGAAAAATAAATTACCAAGGATCTTAGAAACATAGCTCGTCTGGTTTCCCTGAATAAGAATTTGCATTCCACTGATATTTTTACCGGGCAGCTGACTTACTAAAAAAGAAAAATATAAAACATGATTTAAAAGTTACGAAATCAATTCTCAGAGAATAAGGGTGGATTTACTTGAGTTTTCGGTCCATAGATTCGTATTTGTTTGAATGAAAGTTTTGGCAGGTTTGGAAGGCCTACCAAACCTAAAGGTTTCCACACCGACCCCATCAGACATGAGGAGATGATCTAACTGAATGTAAAGCCGCATTTTAGCAGGAAATTGAAAATGAAAACTCCATTTTCATTTGGTCCTGTGATCTTGACACCCCTCTCTCCTCTGATGCATTACAAAAACAGGCGTGTTTGGTTTCAGTACACGCTTTTTTATAAAGAACCTCTTTACAAGGAACCTACATTTAGAAGGTCGAAAAATGATAAGATCTAATGCTACTAAAGACAAAATCTCTAGGGAACTTTTCAATGTTGAATAGTTTTATCACTGCATACAATCAAGAATTAGGAAGCTGGTTCCATTCATTTGCAGTTAAAACGCACATAAATTGTATGTTACGTATGCATCAAATATTTCCTTGAGTAGTTTCCAGCTTTGCTCACATACAAGTGTCACCTTAGCATAGTCTTGGCACTAAATGTCAGTTACTAGTGAGGAACGTTTAAGGAACTTTTGGTACAACAATTCAATCAAGAGGTCCAAAATAAGAAACTTAAGGAATTAGACTTTAGGTTCTTTGTAGAATCAAAAGCGTGTATACATCAAGGTTTCTGTTAAGTTTTCAGATGAGAAAGAATTGGGTGCTTCTTACCAGAGGCCGTTTGTTCAGGTAGGAACACCTAAAATGCGAGGATTGTCCAAAATAGCACCAAAACCAAAGAAAGATACATAAACATAAGGATCCACAGGGTGAAATAAAATGTTATCAATTGAATCATCGGAAATCAGACAGGCGTGTCACATATTGTCTGTTTTCTCCCACCGTACATAATATCCCCCACCGTACTTAAAAATATCCCCCGACCATACTGAAAATCCGCCACGACGATCCCCAGCCCACTGTGCTGCACATCCGCCACCGAACTTCAAGATGCCTCCCCACGGCAATCGTGCCATCCCTCCACCATACGGAATATCTATCCGTCACCGTATTGCACAACCCCCGCCGTACTGAAGAGACATTACATGGATAACTTTACTTGGTAACCAAAAACAAAATTGTCGAAATCTTCAAAGGGCTTTTAAATCTGATTGGATAGGGCTATTGGGCTGACATTTTCAGGAATAACATTTGTTATGGATACCAACAAATGATGCACATTTAACGAAATCTGACAGCTCTCAAAAACACACCCCTGTTCAAGTTAACTGGAATGACCCATACACCTACGACTTCCAGTATTTTGCTTACGTCAAAACCTACGATTCAACTCTGTATTCCATTCATTCTAACGCAGTCCCATTCATCCATCCATGCAGACAATCATTGCGATAGGAACTTTTAGCAAATCATCAAGCCTCAATCTTCATCCATCGTAAC
>JACTAT010000122.1:659015-683758 GCA_014526335.1 Chrysaora quinquecirrha
TAGCATCTTCATTTCATACCGTTTTTATAAGTATTTTCATTTCACACCGTATTCATTTCATACCATTTTATTGGGATCTTCATTTCGTACCGTATTCATTAATATCTTTCTGGATTTTTTAAGTTTAACCAGTCAGTCGGTATCGCTTTATATCTTTTCAGGCAAACCTGCTGTATTGAGATCACAGAACGTTAGTAAAAAACGCCTGTTTTCGAAGATTCACTTGTATGTCCAAAAAAAACATCAACCAAAAATGTTGAACAACGCGACAGAACTGAACCAGCTGCAAGGGCCTAATATCAGTACCATCTTCTACATCGTTAACTGTACAAGACCTTTTGACCAAGGCATTCACACGAGATCATTCCCTATGGCTCCAGCCTTCGTTACGTCATCAAAAATTATCGCAGCCGTCAATTTCCTCGCGGCCCCTCCAACGCTAATCGCAAATTTACTCGTTTTTGTCGCTATCTTGTCTTCTAAAAGCCTTCGATCCGTTTCGAATGTAATTTTGCTGAATGTAGTTGTTGCAAGTCTTCTACAAGGTCTAATAGCGTTTCCATTTCATGCTGCAGTTATCTATTTAACATCAATTCGACAATATGACTGCGCTCTTGTATACATTGTTAGCTACAGTGATGGGTCCGTGGCTTTGGCGTCTAACTTGGCAGTTATGGTCCTTGCTTACGACAAATTCATAGCAATCTGCAACCCCTTTGCTTATCAAACAAGGCTCACAGTGAAAAGGATCATGATCACGTCTGCAGTTATTTGGGTATTTTCACTGTCAAGTTTCTTCGTCATCACGTTTGTAACGTCACTCATGAACATCGTGGTTTCCATTGTAACAATCATAATCATCTTCAATTACATATTCAACGTCATTGTGCATTTAAAGCTTTTCGTTGCCATACGAAAGCGAATCCGCGAACAGGCTACTGTTGCTGTAGGGGATTCTTCCACTGCAATCCAGAAACAAATTAAGGAAACGAGAGCAGCGAAATTCGCAGCTTATGCTATTTGTTTCTTGTTGTTTTGTTATTTGCCAACGGTCTTCAAGCCAGTTTTTCTCGCGATGCCAAAAGATGCCTGGATGTTTTATTACTTATGTGATACCATATTGTGCTTGCATGGCACATTCAGTCCTCTTCTGTACTGCTGGCAATCTCCTGCTATCGGCAAAGCTGTAAATAAGTTATGCAGATGTCGACTTATCAGCTCTGTTCAACCGAGTACTCAAGAATCCGACTGCAGGATGAGTTATCAACGTTCTCCTCGGATAAATGTAGAAGAATATGCAACAAAATCAAGTGCAGTTTAGGCCAACGAGACTTAAGAACATCATCAAGCATACAAACTTTTCAGACCTGCTGCGGCTGAGGTATTCGCGTTACAAGCTCCTCACAAAACGGCAAGAGGCTGTGAATTCAAACCTCTCTGGTTTTCAGAAACTGCACATATATAAGTTTACTCAACTGTCCTACTCCGAGTGTAGCTAATGTCTTGCCAAGGACGCCTGCGGTGGGGGGCAAGGGGGGCAACTGCCCCTCCTGCCCTTATCCAAGGGGGGCAAGGAGGGGCAAGATGTGCCCTCAGCGACAACAATTATTTTTAAAATAGCTTTAAAGTTGTCTGATAAATATTGTAGAATTGTAGAATAGAAGAAAGGCAAGAAAGGACCATAATATATTGATTTCATTATTTGTTTCTGGGTCGAGGGAAAATCGATGTGAAACTTGTCGCCCGTAATTTTTCCAAAATTAATGAACAGAGAAAATAATTTTTCGAAAACCAATAGCAACATCTTATTACTCAACTTTATGACTTTAAATGCATAAGAATTCTTCAAAAAAAAGATTGCTCTTGCAAAATCGAGTAAATCTTAAACAGTTTTATTGTCAATGAAAAAATTTAAAGGGCGTTTCCCACGTTTTCCAGGCTTCTGAAGGGCGTGGTCACTTAAAATTTTCTTGGGGCTACGCCCCCAAACCCCCTTAGTTGCCCTTCTTCAAACCTTTGCCCCCTTGCCCTCCATAAGTGCAGGCGTCCCTGCTTGCAGTTGCTCTTTCCATTATGTAAGAAACACTAAAAGAACAGTAAATGATCTAAGTGCGACATTTACTTCGAAATATCAAAGGATTCAGCAAGTCAAGATGTTGCTTCGTTTGAAATTCCTTCAGAGAAAATTTCTTCAGCAGAAACAACATGAAATCAATTGTAAATAGTGTGTATTCATGAAAGATTGGTGAGTTGTTTATGTACCTATGTATATATTTAAACTTTTTATCTTTAAATTAATGGATGTTATGTTTTGGGCACTGTAGAACAGTAATAAAATATATGAGAAATATCGTTCAACTTTCTTATTTTTTTTTCATTTATTCAATTTGCTCTCAAATCAGTCTTGTCAAATATCGGTACATTGAATATTGGCCAACTACGATTCATTTCGGGCAGTCAGTATCCTTCTTAAAGAATCTTGGAAGTCTTGGAATAAACGCAATCTTTTCCAGTTACACAACGATGACCCCTCAAATAACCCCCTGCCCCTCTTTCCTGCGTTTGTTCCTCCCCTGCACTTGCACCTACGACCGCCCGGCTTCGCTCCTCATTCGTGCTAAACGGGAGCAGCAGTAGATCAGTTCGGTAGAATTAAAATTTTTCGAAATCGAAAGATATCAATCTTTCGATGCAAAAATCGTACAAAGCACCCAAAAATTAGTCTAGGTGCAAAGTTTTACTACACTCTTTTTTTTTTTATAAGAATACTATAAATTTTGCCCAGCCTCAATATTCTTAAAAAATTTTCGTTTTGAGCCTGAAAATATTCTTAAAGTATTCTTATTTTTTCAAACATGATATGGTTTCAGGGGAACATAGTTAAAAGAAAAATTACGAGTAAATGGCGGAGCGAAAGAAATATTTAACTATTATAACAAAAAGAATGTTGTTAACAATCATGAAGTTTCGTTTTAACATTGCAAAACAGGCAACTGCTGAAAAATGAGGCACAAATGTGCGAGCTGAGGCTGAGCATATTCTTACAATATTCTTAAAAATTGGATGATTCTGAGCCTCAATATTCTTATAAACTTTATTCTTATAAAAAAAAGAGTGTATCTCAGCGTGTGTATTATCGATTTTACGGGCGTCCAAAGTTTACGATTTTATAAGGGCTTTGACCGTGTGGGATAAAAAGTTTCACCAAGTTCATTTTTTGTGGTCAAAGCCTTTATGAAATCGGGAACTTTAAATGCTCATAAAATTAAAAACACAAGCGCTAGGACAGTGAAACTTTGTACCTAGACTAAGTTTTGGCTGTTTTATAAGATTTTCATATCGAAAACTCGATATCATGTGATTTCGAAAAATTTTAATGCTGCCAGAGGTGATGCCAAAGTGATCTGTTCGTTGGTATGGATGAAGGTGGTATGGAGTACATGCGCCTTACAGTAATCAGTATGGTATCATCGTGATTTGATGTATGTCGGTATTTGCTCGACCTACTTTAAAACTTTATCTCCCTATCTTTTTATCTGTCTTTTGACTTTATTTCGATTAAAGTTGAAAAATGTTCCTCAAGAAACAGTTGCAAACAAAAAATGCCCTGGAAATTCTCTTGATTCTTAAAACAAAACATTGCAAACAATCTGTAAGAAAAAATGCGTGGCATCATTTATTCGATAATATTTGTTGATATTGATGTGGGTAGCATTTCCTTAACATTTAATGTTACCAAAGAAACTTCTTTAAACTTATTGTTATATCCCACTCTGATATATTGAAAGATTAATCTGTTGCGTTTACGCTTTTCAATACTACGGTTTTTCATCGTTTTCTTTGTCAAATGTTAAAACCATTTCTGAAAATCAAAGAATGGTTGTAAACAAAAATCCACGGCCACACTAGTAGAACAAAACTGAACTGTGCAGAACGCAGGGCGACCATAGCAACAAGCATTTGTGACTTGGTTACAAAGTACAGTAAACTCCCCATTACTCAATCCCTCGAAATCTCGAACAATCGCTGTAAATGTCCATTGTTACCCCCTTTTCTCCCCCTTTCTAAGCATTGACTACAGGGGCGGACTGGCAGGGATGCTGGGTTGCTATTGCAACCCGGGCCTTCTTGTTTTAGGGTCTTTAACAAACTATTTCTGTTATTTCTTGAGCAAATGTCTTTGATTTCTTTGGATTTCGAAGAGATTTTGATTGGTTTCGCTCAGTCTGAAAACAGTTGGAAATAACAGAAATTGTTTCTCAATGCAGATAACTGGGAAGAAGCAGAAATAAAAAGATAATCAGCATATGCGCACAAAAATATGGAAGCAAGAAAATATAGAAATGCGAAAATATGTATAAAGGGAGACGATTTTGCCATCGAAATATCACAAATTAGGAAAGAAGTATTCTACATGAACAGTACCCCTTGCCTCAAATTGATTTTTTACTAAGGAGCTCGCTAGAAGCAACCATAGAGATATGGAAGCAACTAACAAGAAAATTTGCTATAGTCAAAACAGGCCCCTTTTACTGGCAATAGCAACCTTGGACAGTCTTGGACAAAAATTATGAGACAAACTGACATTTTCATTAATATTTGTATTACCGTTGTATTTACCCCTCCCTCCTTACTCAATGTTGATCAAATGGCGTTGAATTGTTTTCATTATCACTCAACATTGATCCAAGGGGGGATTGATCCAAGGGGGGAAGGGGGAGTGAGCTGTTGATAAGCGAAGCTGAAGTTAAGGAATTGGTGGACTAACTGGAGTCTTCTGTGTGTCTCGTTATATTTTGTCCAAGATTGTAGTTTTAAAATGCGTACACGTCTGTTTGCCTTCAGAATCTTAATATCAATTGTTATCTAGTGTTTATTTGAGCGTTCTTCCCGCTCAAAAGCTGTTTGATCTGAATTAAGCCTTGTATGAATCCATCCTTTACTCTTGCCTACGTACTGGATTTAAGCTGCTTGTCAATATGCCCCAATCCAATTACCGCGCTTTCTTTAAATTTCTTCAAAGAATCTTTATGCTTTATTTCTTCGAAATCCTCGTTTATGGAAACATTTGCTGGAGGTTTAACGAACTAGCAATAGAAAAAGCAATGGATGATAAACAAGAGAATTTACAAGGAAAATATATATTTTAACATTTCGCTAAATTTTCAAGATCCATTAGAATTGTCTCACGCTAATACAACAGCTTCCAGTTCCCATGGTCTATCTATTTCATGAATTATTCGATTCTTTTCCCCTTGGCCCTTGATCGAAGGACCTCTGCTTGTCCTAAACGGTTATCATTGTAGATGACAGAATCAACCTTTGTATTGCATTCTTTATTCTTCGCCACGTTGGCATATCACTATCACTCCCGTACCCTTGGTCCTTGGGGGTATCTTATATTTCAGCACTTATGTACTTCAACTACCGTAAATTCTCGAATTGCCCCCCGAGCCCTTCCTCGAACGAACCCCCACCCTTGAGCGAGAAATGGTCAATAAGCCCCTGAATAAGCCCCCACCCAGTCAATATTGGTACTTTATCGAGTTATGACAGAAAATGCATTCTCTAAGTCGATGATAAATCATGCTCTTGTAAATTATTTTATAAGCCCTCTCTTGTTTAAGCCCCGCCTCGAATAAACCCCCTAAAATAATGAAAATAATTAAGCCCCAGGGGCTGATTTGAGGTTTACGGTATACCTGTCTTCAGCATTATCGGAATAAATATAATAAATGGCTTAACGGACTACACGCTTTTTTTATAAGGAACCTGCCTCGAGGCCTAGTTCTTAAAGTTCCTTATTTTTGGACCTCTTTTGAGGCAATTGTAGTTCAAAAGTTCCTTAATAGTTCCTTATTTTTAACTGCACATATAGTTTTAATGACTACTGTACAGAGACTTTTGCATGTAAGCAAAGCTCGAGACTACTCAAGGAAACATTTGAAACATACGTAAAGTACAATTTATGTGATTTTCGACTGCAAATTAATGGAACCGGCTTTCTAATTCTTGATTATTTGCAGCGGTAAAAGCATTCAACATTGAAAAGTTGCTTAATGATTTTCTCTTTAGTAGTATTACAGTAGTTCTTTAAATTGTCGTGCCTTCTACATGTAGGTTCCTTATAGAGTGGTTTTTTATAAAAAAAAGCGTGTACTGTGCTCGGGCACTACCCTGTCTGAAGAATAGGCTTGCTTTGGTCTTTCTCCGGGGTCTGGAATTGTTTACTGACTCTGGTTTCGCGTTTGATACCTTTGATAGAGTGCTGGTCTTGAAGGGTCTAGGATGATATTCAATGAATACTGAACAGAAGCGGACTGGCCCACCGGGACACCGGGAAATTTCCCGGTGCGCCCTTTGCCTTAAGTTTTTCTTTTAAGAACTTGTTATTTCAAAAAACAATCACCGCACTCCCTCCCATTATTTTAAATAAGTATTCCCTCTCAAAGATCTAAATTTTCTGGAACGTTATGAGTGAAGAACTGATATATCTAACGATTACATTCGATCCAGGACAGTTAAAATTGAATTTGGTCGGATTCGAATTGGAAAAGTACGGGACCAACACAGCGTTTTAGACGAAAACGATGCACATAAATCATTATGGGAATGTGTAGAGCACTTTGAGATGCCTGACTTGAAGACCGATCGATACAATGATACAATAATGGCGAGGGGTGCTGAAACCATCTATTTGCTCATCTAAGTTGAAGTCGTTTCTGAAGTTTTTTGTAACGTATATGAAAAAAATCCCAATCTAAGCCAAACAAGGGCTGATATTTTGCAAGATTTTCCAGGGATGCCCCCGACCCCCCTAGATTGTTTTGGCTTACACTGCTCAAACGTTACCGTTGAAAAGATGAATTTGCACTCGACGTGTCCCCCCATTCTATTTCCATACGTATAAGTATACCGGTCATTACTTCCCAGGCTTCATAAACATTTCTTTAATGCCTGATTGCGTATGTAGATATGCATTTGTATTTGTTTATGCATTTGTATTGAAAAAAACTGATTATTGGCCATGTGAAGTTTGCGGGGTCCGTCTTACTAGCCCAAAAGCTATGCAGTATGACCACCAATTGTTGCCCTTTTGATGGCTTTTCCCGGTGGGATGAATGTTAGCCAGTCCGCCACTGATACTGAAGCTTACTCCATCCTGCTCTCCCTAGCAACGTCTTCTAACAGAATTTTGTTTGCGACACTAAAATATGAATAAAATACTATATGGCAATATGATTATCAGCAGAGAGAAGGATGGCAGAGTACTGTAGAATTAATACAGTAGTTATTCGATGTTACCCGGCCTACTCGGTACACGATGTTTTCGAAGTGTGTGCGGATAATCCAAAATTCCGGATAATCGAAAATGTATAATCACAGTAAAAACCAGTTGCAAACTAACTAACAAGAGTAGTTTTATAGTTTATTTTTCAAACAAAACATCCTCAGAATACTGGAGTATTAGAGATTTTAGAGTGATTCTGTTATCGTTTCTGCGTGGCATTTAGATGTTCGAGTGGTTCTATATCAATAAAGATCCCCGGGGGGTACTTCATTGTTTAAATGACTAGACGTGCCGCCCAGTTTTTCCAAACCCATCCATGTCTACCGATAAATTCTGTTTCTCATGGTACCCATGTATAGAAAAAACAACGAAATTTTTTACCCATTTGTACCAATATCTCACATGTTTGAACGCAATTTAACGCCCGAGGCAACTCTAAATGCGTCGAAAAGTCATTTGCGCTGAAAACTAAAACGCGCTGTTTATCAGGCTTTTCAAGACAATGCATGTCTAAAATTTTTTATATATTTCACTACCCATGTCTAGAGATTCTTTACGGAAAATCAACCCATATGTAGGGAAATTGGCGCTGAAAAAGTTACCCATTTGGGCGGCACGTCTAGTATAACGAACAATGGGAGTACCCCCGGGTAAAGATCTGTTATTTATTATTTCAATATCTGTTTCTTATATCAATAAAATATTCCTATTTTTCAGACGGTAACCAAGTACGATTGCAGTCATGAACGACAAACTCAAAGAAGAGCTTCTAACAGCAGTGGCTATTGCTCTTGGTGCATTATTTTTCGCAACTGTCATAACATTGATTGTCGCAAGATATTACCGCCAAATCAAAGCATTCTGCGCAAGATGTTGTCAAACTGAAGACGGTGAACCGGTAAATACTCCACGTAGTGCCACGGAAAAGAATGCAAATGTGCCTTACAACAAAATGATTGAAGATGTGAAGAGGTCCTCAACGTATAGTGGGCGTTTTCCCCCAATGTTCCTGTCATCGAAAGATAACCCCTTCACCATCCCCGGCAGCTTCTTTGCACAGGCTATTCAACCAGAGATAAAGTTTGATAGCTTAAGCGATGAAAGTATTAAATTCAATAGAGAGTCCTCGGTCTCTGGAAGCCCGTCAGGTACACCGACCATGCATAGGAGACTTACGCTATCCACAGTGTCTCTCCCAGCTAATTTCAGTCCTAAGGCCGCAAGGAGAATATCCAGGTCGCAACAGGAGTCTCCGATATATTCTTCTGAAGAAGATGATAATGCAGCAACGCATGGCAACAAAAAACTCGGAGTGTCAGTCGAAGACTTGATGTTTTTGAATATTAGGCCTGAACTGTATGACATTTCAAGACGCAAAACTGTTGGTAAAGGAAACCTTGGAAAAATAAGCATTTCTTTACAATACGAGGATAAGTCCAGAAAAAAGTTGGATCTGTTTATTCAGAAAATTACCAAGCTACAATTTGCAAGACCAGATATAATTGGTATTTATGCAAGCATTGTTTTATTGCCAGAAAGAGAGGAATCTTCACGACTAATCAACACACTGTTACTGCAAGTCCGATATTCGAAGAGAAATTCATATTTTCGTCTAAGCCAATGAATCGTGACTTTGAGTCCAAGACCGTTTTGATACTAGTTCACTATACAGACCGAGCTTCAAAAGATGTAATATATGGAGAAGCAAGAATGCCTTTGCTATCAAGAGAGATTTATAGTCAAGTGCCTACTGATGTTACGTTGAATATCAAAGCAGCTTCAATGCAGGTTTGCTCTTATTTGTCCTCTTTACCTAGACTTATTACACGAGTCCCAGTTATCGCAGCTGCCATCTTTAGTTGTTGTTGTTGTTGGAAAGCTGCTCAAACTGGGACTCGTGGCTTTTGTACGCAAAAAGGGGCCACTCTACTAGACTGATTACCTGAGTCCCAGTTATCGCTCATGAGACCGAGGCTAGCACTAAAAGGAGAGCGCTCAAATTGGTAGTTTGAGCGTCCAGCAATTCAATTCAATAGCGAAACCACGACTCGGGTAATCAGTCTGTACCACTCTAAGCCAAAGAATTCGCAGAGCAAATCAGATTGCAGTGCTTTATTTGCTGCATTTGTATTGGCTTATATGTGCTCCAACTGTTATTGCGATTCAATTTAACATTTGAATTTCGAAATCTAATGTTGGCCGCTTTTGAACATTATAAGGGTATGAGTCTCAGTGTAGCGAATTGCTGTTGTTGTT
Source organism: Chrysaora quinquecirrha (assembly GCA_014526335.1). NCBI lineage: Eukaryota > Metazoa > Cnidaria > Scyphozoa > Semaeostomeae > Pelagiidae > Chrysaora > Chrysaora quinquecirrha. Next base: position 668,563 of record JACTAT010000122.1, read on the forward strand.
GGTCAAGATATTGTGAGCGGAGCTGAGACTCGTGTAATAAGTCTATGCTTCACCCTATAGCTTGTTTGCTTCTTTGATAATAAAGTGTTCGGTTGTTTTATTGTTGTTTCTTTGCCTGTTTGTTTCGTTCCTTGCCTGTTTGACTAATTGTTTTTCTGGTATGCTGGGATATGTCTGCGGAGTGTGGTGCGTAAACGCGCGAGATAAACAATAGAACAATAGAAGAAAACAATTGAAACGCGCCTCTGCGCGCACGAGATCTTGTCGAGAGCTGTCATACTCTGCATTGCAAGATCATCCGTCGTTTTGGTTGTGTTTTTTATTTCGTTATCCCGTAAAACGTGATCTCCAGTAACGTGGAGGATGAACAGTGTAGTGGAGGATGCCTATACAATTGTTGAGAATATCAATTCTACTAGGAAATACAAATTTATCCACCGATCCACGTTACAGATTCAAAATACGTAAATATAATTTTGACCAATGAAAATCAAGAATTATTACTACGTTTTTAAGGTAGTGGCTCTGACTAACTCTTAAGTAACTCAAGACATTTCCTTGTCTCGCTTTCATATAGAGACCCTGACGTAAATAACAATGAAAAAGCTAAGCGAAAGGACAAATGATTCATAAAAATAAGCTTCCTAGTTGCGTGCACGCTTGCAATGCTGGGAAATCCAGCAACAACACGGAGGGATATCATCAGTACAGTTGAGGGTGCCAGTGCAATGCGAAGGGATATTATCAGTACAGTTAAGGGTTATCACAAGGAAAGTGGAGGGATACCTTCAGTACTGTGAATGATGCGAAGTATCGTGGAAGGTTATCATATATGCAGTAGATAGTTATTATCATTCGTGGCGTAGAGGTACACAACAAATGGTAACCCTCAACGTTGCATTGCTGTATACTCCACTATACTGAATATATACCTCCACGTTACTGATGATACACCCATCCTCTACATTACTGCACGTTGTACGGGATGTTCGTTCTTAGATTTTCATTACCTACTTTCTTCACTGTGTTTATTATGCAATCTGGCCTGTAAAGTGTAAACGGTATCGCAATAAGTATAATTTATTCATTCTGAATTTTTTTAAGAGTGAATTCGGAGACCTGCTTGTTCAGATGATTTATAGTGAGTCTGGTACTTTGTCTGTCATGGTAAAAATGATAAAAGTTCCTTCAAGCATGTCATTGGAAAATATGTCAGGTACATCAAAGATACGTATTTCATTGTGTCCCACATATATCTATCGTGGTAAAGACATCTCCTAAGATTTTCAGTCCATTCTTCTCTTACGTTCAGCAAAGTGATGACAAAGCCTACTTTATTCACGCTAGTGGATCTGTATGCACTGCTGTGGTGGATACGCACTACTGTGGTGGTATTGTTTGCGTTGTGTTTGATTAACACTTCTGTGGTGGGTTATTTTGCTTGATGTGGTGGGTTATTATGCTTGATGTGGTTATTACTCTTGATTTTTGCGTACTGTGATAATGATAATGTGTTAATAATACTATGCAAAAATATCACCGCATCAAGCGTAATAGCCCACCTCATCAAGCATAATTACCCGTCAAAGTAGTGCGTAACCACCACAGTACACAAAAATACGGCCACAGTACGCAAAGAAAAACCACCACGGTAATGTGAGCGAAAGGAGTGAAAGGACCGCAAGGCTAGGGGGACTTTTTGCTTGAAACGGTGACAGGCGGCGTGTAACCACCTCAGGAATTCTAAAAATAGGCCAATTTCAGGCGTGTTGCGTTGCTAGAAAAGGTGACAAACGCGCGTGTAGCCGCGGCTTAAGGACTCTCCTTTGAATAAGACATAAGTCGCAGATTAGAGACTGAGAAAACTCATACCTAATTTTAAGGTGCAGTGATAACCACGTTGGAGAGTTATGAATTGGTTTTTTGCAGTGACAAACGATTAAAGTGTGGACTGATAACAATGTTCAATGCAAGAAGTTTTAATTTCTTTCTGGAAACACGAACATTCAATTCCTTGAAGTGTCTTCTATCTGAACTATCGGAAACTTCTTCCATTCCCAGCTCTTTTAATTGAAATAGACCTTTAAAATTAGTATTTTTTCGTCCCTTCTAATAACTTTGTGGCACTGAAAAAGCCTCGTTACATTCATAGCCGAAGTAAATGGCTATAAAAAAAATTCCCCCAAACCTCCTTTATTAGGCCCAATGTGCAGTGATAAACTTACAGATATGAAAGATCTTATCAGTCTGTATTGTAGTCTTTTTAAATTTCAATTTACTTTTGATATCTCTGATCCGTTTTGTTTCCAACCCAAAAATATTATATATGTATACTAGCTTACGTAATTCGTTTTAGCACTAAGAGTGAAATGTTACATGAAGAAACTCGGCAATAGATTTGGAAGAAAGCACTCATTTGTCAGTTCATTGACGGATTGTAACCAACATTTGATCGAACTAAATGGAGAATGCCATTATAAAGTTCCAAAAGACCAATTCATGGATTGTGATCTAAACTGTGCTGTATTTGGTAAACACAAAATATTAGGAAAAAAGCTTATCCTGGGTAAAGCGCTTATAGGGTACACAGGCAGAGACGAAACTGGCGTTGTCCACTGGAGAACTATTTTGAACTCTCCTGGAGTCGCCTGGTGTGTATGGCATCCGATATACAATACCTAGGACTAGAATATTTTGTTTTAGTAATTGCCCTAGAGAACCTCTGTGCAGTACTGTTGAGGATATTCAGTACGGCGGAGACTGCTTAGTACTGTGGGGGGAGATCATCAGTATGGTATCCACAGTACTGATGGTACAGTATCCCATTGTAGTTAATATCCTCCACTGTACTGATGATATCCCCCACAGCACTGATGATATCCCCCACAGTACTGATGGAACCCCCCACAGTACTGATGATATCCCTCCACAGTACTGATGATACCCTCCCACAGTACTAAACCCCTTCGACGTACTGAATATTCTCCAGCGTATTGCACAGAGGTTCTTCAGGGTGGTAATGCTGGATTTCAAGACAAGGTAAATTTGTAAAAATTATTAACGAGTTACAGTAAAGTCCCAGCTTTTAGGAAAGCACACTACCACTATGGTGGCTGTGGGGGATGTAGCACCTCCCCAAGACAGACCATTAATAATATTTTACCGCGCAATCTGGCGCCTGACATCCCCTAAGAAATTTTTCAAGCACCGCCCTTGCACTTTATAAGGAACTCAGATTTTCCTTAAGAACGAAGGAAACAAATAGTTAAGATAGGAAAGAGGGTCTATCTAGTAAGATGGGCCTTTACCACTGTATTTCGAACCAAACACACGAGACAAGGATCCGATCCACTTTTGGGTCTAGCAATTGACGCATTTGTGGTTACTGAATATTTCTAAAATAATTAGTAATAATATTATTCAAGAGAGCCAGGATTGGATCAGGTTCAATGTTTACACGATGAAAAAATTATAGATCGGATCTAAACTGAACGCTTTTCAAAGTGATTCAAAAGTAGGTCGATTCGCGGACCAGAAATAGACCGGACCTGCGCAATTGCGTGTAAACATAATATCATATCATATCATAAATTAATATTTAAACTGATTTAAACACGATAACCCTTCAGTAATAAATAATCTAATTAAACGCAAGGCCTATCTATACCAAAAGTAGATCCACTTTAGATCCGATCAATTTTGCTCAGGTAAACGGGGTCTACGTTTTTAGGTTCCAAGATATGATAACCCAAGGGCCATCTATCTTTCAGCCAACATGTCAGGTCACTGATGACAGAAGAAAACATTATTTTTGCTTACTCTTCGTTGCCTAATTGCTGCGGGGTCGCAATAGGCGGGGAGCTAGAACTATCGTCAGGATCAAATTGGCGAGGGGTCGGAATAAACGGGGGGGTCGGACTTTGTTTGGCAAACTTTGTCTGGAAACTGCTGAAACGCAAAGCGAAGGGCCCTATAGTGTTTATAGGTTAAGAAAATCAGTTGTTCTAGCTAACAAATTGAGGGTACAAGTGAAATTTCACTCCAAGAACGTCAAAGTAAGTTTAGTAAAGAATATCAACATCAGTATTAATGCAAATTTAATAAGCGGGGGTCTTAAAAAGAGCGGGGGGATTGGAAATTTTTCAAAAGTAAATTAGCGGGAGGGACGGCAATTAGGCACCTAAGAGTATTACTCTTACATATGAAGCTAGGAGTACATAATGAACGTTTCACGATAAATTTAACAAAATTGAGGTAACCAGTTTTAATTTTTCTGTCTTGTTGCCAACAGTAAAGTTTTCTTTAATTTTTTTGCTTACGTAATATATGCGTTTAAAACTCTTACACAAATCGCACAGTCATTTTTAGACTATTTGTACATGTTTAACAGTATATTCTCGGCTTAATTGAATAACTAATTTATTTACTATTAATGATTCAAAGCTTTTATAGATATATTGAAAATATCAATTCTTCCAATTGTGGTCTTTGAATATTTTGTCTTTCTCTTTCCTGCGTAATATCGCTGCTGATACTTCTACTTTCACTTTCATTATTGCCGCTACGGCTCTGGCTACTGCTACCACTGCCGCTGATACTGTTGTTGCCGCTCTTGAGACTAAAGTTAACGCTACTGGGGTGGTCTCTGCTACTTCAGTTGCTAGTGGTACCTAACTGCTACTATTGCTTCTGCTTTCACTACTACTACTGGACTCTGCTGCTGCTGTTATTACTTTGACTGCTGCAACTGCAAGTGGTACATCTACTTTATGCTGTTGGCACCACTGTGTTGCTGATGTAGCTGTTATTGCTGCTGCCACTCTGCTACTGCTACAACTATTCGTGGCACTGCTCCTACTACTGACACTTCTCCACTGACACTGATTCTGCTACTGGTGTAAGTGCCAATCGTACTGCGGCTATTGCTTCTGTTGTCACTACTATTGCTGCTGTTCAATTTGCTACACTGCTGCTGGTTAAGTGCTGCTTCTGCTGCTACTGCTACTTCTACTTGTAACTTCAAATACAACTCTGCTACAGCTACAACAGTTTATGACACTGCTAAAGTCCTACATTGCTGCTTCTGACGCTGCTAGTGCAGCTGCGACACATGGTTTAATGCCACCTCTGCTTTTGCTGTTACTTCTTAATTAGTGTTGATACCACTGATTCTGGTATCACTTCTTTTGTTGGTACTACCACAGTCTAATTCTGCAAGTGCTATCACTTCTGCTCTCCCTCTTTTGTCTGTTGCTGCTGTTACTATTAATACTGCTGTAACTGTGCCGCTGCCACCACTTCTTCTCAATGTGATAATACTACTGCTAATGTTGCTTGCTACTACTGGTGGTGCTGCTATCACTACCGCTACTACTATTTGTTATTTAATAGCCTGCTGCAGCATATGTTTCTGCTATATTGCTGCTGATAATTCTATAACTATTGCTATTGCTCCCGCTGCTGCCATTGCAATTCATGCTACATTTATTTTTGGTGCTTATAATGCGGTCACTGCTGTATTCTGCTGCCACTTCTATTACTGTTGTCCGACTGCTAATGTTTATGTTACTATTCATATTACTTCAATACCTGCTATTTTTACAACTGCTGCTATCGTTGTTAATTCTGTGTTCTGCTGCCTGTTTCTGCTATACGACTGCTGATGCTGATGTTACTACAGTTCTATCTATGCTTACTGTTGCAGCTTATGTTAATGCTGTGTCTTGATGTCCCTTCAGGTTAATTATACTGTTGCCCTCGCTGCTACTGCTGTTCATGCTGATACTACTACTTCTTGCTACTGATGCTACTGCTACTACTACTCTGGCGCCACCACTGCTGTTCGTACTAGTGTTTCTTCTATACAGCTTCTTTTGCTGCTGTTGCTGCCACCACTACTGCTCATGCTGATCTAGATCTGGCTACTTGCCTGCTATTTTTACTACACTGTAGCCACTGTAGCTTGAAAGGTGATGTTTTTACTGCTTTTTCCCGCTGCCAATTCAGCTACTTTAAATATGCTGATGCTACTGAGGCTGCTGCCGCTGCTGTTGGTAGCTGCTGGTGTCACTACTCTAGCCTGCATGCAGACTCAAGACCGCTTGACGCTACTGCTTGTAGTCTACACGACACCATTCGAGTCGTTTTTATAAGAACACTGAAATTCGACGACCAAAGAAGAAAGCCATGCAATGTTCTTAATTTTAAGAGACATACCGTTTTTTTATAAGAAATTTGAAGAAAGCCTCAAAATTTTTCCGTTCTTAACATGTTCTTAATTTTCTTGCTTTTTAAAAGCTGTTGTTTTCAAATTAGGTGATTATTGCTACGAAAAGGGACGCACATGTAAAAATGTCACATATAGTCACAATGATTGATAGTTCACCTGTTTTCTAGAGTTGAGAACAGGACAGCGTACTTAAGAAAGTAAATTCTAATATGTTTCTAGCTTCACGGAGCCTTGTAAAAGCCTTGTAATGTTCTTACTTTGCATGTTCTTGGGAACTTTTCAGCCTAACAAAGAACAAAAGAACAAAAGAAGCCTTATGTTCTTTTATATACTTTGTTCTTACGAAGCGAAAGGGAACCTGAATACAGTCATAAATTTGAGTTGGTAGATTCGACGATTTGAATGTTAATATTTACTAGAGGATAGTTGTTCGCTCGCTCAGGGTGAGGGTTTAAAAGGTTTTGCCCAGGTTTTTACAAGGGTTGGCATTTTATGATAGGGCTTTGTAAATTTGAGGTTGGGGTTGACAGGTTGAAGGGTCAGAGTTTCATAGTTAAAAGGGTAGGGTAGGGGGTCAGATTTTGGGTATTTCCAGGTGTGTGCATGAGTACTATTTTGATACAATCTACTGTAATCTACTATAATTGTGTCCTAGAACTCATGGTGTGTGGGAAATTTACGCAAATTTATCCAGTGTGCAAACACACGGCAAACAAGCCAACACTCAAACAACTTGCACCACACACGGAAAAAAATAAAACTTTTGCATAGCATATTCTTGCAAATTTTGTATTCAAAGTTTCATGAATTTGATGTTTTAGAAACTTTAACAATTTTGGGTAAAAAACTCACAAGTTTATTCCAGGAAAGTTTTTGATTGACATTGAGTTTTTCAAGTTGTGATTTTTTGTTTTGTTTCAGGAAAAAGATCACTGACACAAAGAAATGGAGAAGGTGTCAGAGATATGCATCTTTGTGAATGGAACAGAATACAAGGTTCTAAATCCAAAACCAGATCTTTATTTAAGTGAATGGCTCAGGAATCATTTACATTTGACAGGTAAAATAATACAACATTTGATCGGAGTCTCTAAGCCTCCCTATGGACCACCCCTAAACATTTGTGTCATGCCTATTGAAAGTTATGCAACCTCTCTGCAGTAGCTGGGGACATGGTCCCTGTAAGAAGTGGGGGGGGGGGTGGCTCCAGCCTGCAAATAATTTCAAAATCAATAGCATGAATAGTGTTCTAAAATGACTGCATCGCCAAATACCTATAAATTGTTGAGCCCCCCAGTCTGAGATTCCTTCCAATGGGCTTGCTTTGAAGATTACATTCAGCAGCCCTTGGCTTGGCTGCCACAACAGTTAGACCATCTACCTATTGATAATTTATACACTAACATCAAACTTTCAAATTTCAAATTTACTTTCATGTTGTTTGTGTCTTTTGCTTTGGCAGTGTGGCAAGCAACCATAATTAGCATTAGTCTAGAGAAGGGTACTGTTGTGATCTTGAGTTTATGTCTTAGTAGTCCCACATTTGCCAGTTTTGTACTGTACTCCATCCTTCAATTTGTTCTGTGTATCAGTTGTTAAATGAATGTTTTGTTTGTTTCAGATTCCGTATATAAAATGTGTGTTTGTAACATAGTTGTTTGTGTTGATTAAAGCATAACCAAGGGTAAAAGGAAATTAGACGTACATAAGCTAATATACATAGAATAAGGAACCATAAACCAAAAACTTCCTGACATTATAATGTGAGTTCAGACAATAAGAGTTCAAAAAGGCTCTAATGTGCACTAACTTTGTATAAAGTTTTTTTTCATCATTTGTTCATTTCATATATTGTGAAGACTCAAATCTGCTATCTTGAAAATAGCAAATACCAATGGCATATCCCAGTTTTTGCTTGCTTGTGCATATATGGCAAATTAGAAGTCATGAACGATTCTGTAGTTCTTTCTTCCACTTCTTTTCTCCTTAGGTGTCAAAACTGTTTGTAGAGAAGGTGGGTGTGGCAGCTGTATTGTTGCTGTGTCAAAGCAAGACCCTGCAAAAAACCCAGAATCAATAAAAGCTGTTAATTCCGTAAGTCTGCTTTTCAAATTTCTTTGTACCTTGATGTTCTCTCCCCCGCCCCTGGGGAGCTCTTATTCAGATCTTATAAGGGATGTGCTGCCCAAGCATTAAAAATCCGATGAAGCCCTGAATGCCGGGGCGAAATATTAGTTTTTACCAATTTTCAGGAAATTAAGACCCATGTTTATGCCAAAATCATGAAAAACGATACCCTTTTGCGCCCTTTTTGGCGGCACGTCCCCAGTACCCAAAATATGTCAAGTCCCCCCCGGAATTAAGCATCAAGACATCCGCGAAGCTTTTATCGATGACAAAAAGCATGGTCACTGAGTACAAGCAACGTGAAACTAGTCTTACGCTTCTAGTCCTTAAGATATCGATCTATTTATAGGTGTAAAAAGTTTGAAATTCTTTTAAGGATTTGACCGTAAAAAATCGCTGGGGGTGAAATTTTACCCTCAATCATTTTGGAGGAAGGTCTTGGCTAAAAAATGAGGACGGTTTTGTAGAAAAACGACTTTTTATATTTTTGCTACAGCCCAAGTGTGGACAAAAAATTACGAACAAAATGCCTTGAATTATTAAAAATCATTCAAACTGCATGCAGTTGGTTTAGGATGCATTTCAAAATTAGTTAAAGTGGAAAAACCAATCTTGCTTGGTCATTATAATAAAAGAAAGAAAATCTACCTTGCCCACCCTTTGTAGATCCCTACAGTGCTGTGATATCCTTCAGCTAGGAAAGTTGGAATCATTTTATGAATCACCTTCTTAAGACTGTAGCCTCCCTGATATGAGAGCCTGATGGCCACATTTGTAACACTTTCGCTAAAACATACAAGCAAACTTGGAAGGTCCCTATCTACATGTTTTTGTCTCTTGCGTGGACCTGCGTACAAGAGTCTATCTGGTTGTTTTTTGACAATTTTATATCATGTTAAAATGGTTGGTCACAATAACAAAAATTTCAGGCTTGGAGGAAGTTCAATAACTTTTTGCAACTCTGCGAAGGGGCAAAGAATTAATATACACGCATTTTTTTTATAAGGAAGTGCTTTATAAGGAAGGTAGTACTCGGATAGGCAAGAACTTAAGGAATGCCAGTACTGGATCGGAGACTTTTAACGGATCAGACTTTATTAAAAAAGATGGTCTTATTAAGCTGATCCTTTAAATGTAAGAAAAGAGCAAGCCAATACTTGTTCTCAATGATTTTCAACTCTACTCATCTTCTAACACCTTTATCTCCTTATATTTCCTTGTCCCTAGGTTTTTTTTTAAAGAAACAAGTATAAAAGTTAAAGAATTGCTAAGGAATTTTCAGTACTCAAATTTGGCTGTCAGTTAAGGAATTTTCAGTACTGGGCCTGACCCGAACTTCCTTACAAAAAAATGCGTGTACTTACAGTAAGAAAATAAGGCGAAGAATGAATGAAAAAGATGTTTGTGACATTTTTATCAAAGATTTTATCAAGCCTTTAATTCTTTTTTAGTGTCTTAAGCCTCTTATATCTTTGGATGGACATCATGTGATAACAGTCGAGGGACTTGGAGGGTAAATATTAGTTTATGCACATTCTTTGATTTGTATGAAACTTCAAAATAGCAAGAAAAAGCAAAAACAATTTTGAATATATTTGAAGCTTTTTCTTGAAAATGAAAAACGATTAGATCTAAAAAAGAGTAAAAGTTTTAGTCATACATAAAAGCATTGTTGTCTGACACTCCTCAGAGTATTTGTTTGTTGGTTTGTAAATTTATTTTAATTCGATCACTAACTATAATAGCTAAAAATATATACATACATACAAAGTTAACTAATCAAAATCGAATATACACTAATAAATATAATATATTACTTATATAACATATATTAATTATATAAATATAATATATTATAATATTATACACAATAAATATTTTTACTCATACACCTAAAGTTGAAAGACAATTACAAGCATTACGTTTGCATATTGGCATGTCCCATTGTTTTATTAAACGTCTGAAACTTTTTAGATTTCTGCTGACTTTACTTCGTTAGGAAAGCTGTTCCAAATCTGTGGCCCGATTGACTTAAAACTCTTCCACCCGAAAGTTATTTGACTTGGCCTAACATGGGCTAAATTGTTTGGATTTCTTAGCGAATAGTTTGAGGAACATAATTCAAAAATTCTCTTCCGTTTCTAACTTTGACTCTTCACTTAATTATATTGGTCTTCCTGCTGTATGCTGTGCGCTGATTAGTCATAAAAACACAGTGCCATATAAGCTTCAGGTTTCTAATTGGTGCATTTTGATCTGGGTCTATGTGTTAATCCCGCCTTAGTCAGTTGTCCTGGTTTGTTTCTGACGTTTGTTCTCCAAGGAGCGTTAGAATGAAACAAGTTTTCAAGTATGACGAAAGATGTTCCCGTTTTGGCTATCTAGATAATTTATTCTCATTCTTTGACTTTTCTTTCAGAAAGAAAGAAGGTTTTCATGCCCTCCAAGAAAGATTTGCAGAGAATTTCGCAAGCCAGTGTGGATTTTGCACTCCTGGTTTCGTGATGAATGGGTTCAGGTAACGAATTTATCTTAGTAATTATTTTTCATGTCTTGTGATTTACAATTAGAAATATCCTAACTAAATACCTCTATAACCTGCAGCGTTGTCCTGTCAAGGAAGGAGACGATTCGTTCCTCCTAGTTAGTTATTTCAGGCAAATACCTTTGTACATCAACTGCATAAACAATAATATAGGCGCAATCTATCTGCAGCCTAGTTTCTTTAGGATTTTTTAGAAATCTACGGATTAGCGATCGTAGCTTAATAGAAACCAACATGCTTTTGCTACCCTCACGACTATTGGCATTTGTAAATCTTAAAGGGGCAAAAAAAATTGCTTTCCAAAACTTTAGAACAATGAAGTCATTGCTTATGCGCAAGCACGAATGTCTTGTTGCTATGAAAAGCTGCTAAGCGCTGAAATGTTGCGAGTTGTTGAAGTTTGACAATAACAAAAGAAATGTTTGACAAGCAAAGGTAGAAAAGCGGCCAGACGATCAAACATTGCTTGACAAACAAAAGTAAGCAAAATTTTTGGCGTGATGTGTTTGATAAAGTTAAAAAACATTTTTTCGCTCGACGAAAACAACAAATGTTGCACGAGCAATGTTTTTGGACGTGTTCAAACGGTCAAAATTTTCGCTTGACAAGCAAATTTCAAATGTTTGACCAACAATGTTTGATTGTTTGGTCAGGGTCTAAGATTACCGCAGGATTAAGACCCTGGCCAAACGATCAAACATTGTTTGTTAAACATTTGCATTTGAAAAAAAATGAAAGATTTTGATTTGCTATAAATTATGTTTCACAACTTGGCCACGTCACGTCACAAAATATTTTTCGACAAGAAGGAATAAGCTAAATTTGTTGCGCCATGTTTTTGAAATAGTTGACAAGCATTTGGTCAAACGGTCAAACATTTGCCTGACCAGCGAACTTCAAATGTTTAACCAACAATGTTTGATCGCTTTGCCAGGGCATAAGAAATTTGATGACAGCATGAAAATAATTACAATTTTTACACTCTTATTGAATTCAGACTTAGACCGCCTTACGATTTTTGAGCTAGAACGAATGCTTTTCCTTTCAGAAGTAATTTTCATGTGTGTGTGAACTTGTCTTCGATAATTAAATTTTAAGGTAAATCTATGCATTAATCAAAAATTCTTTTTCAGTCTGTTGGCCAGTGACTCGAAGGGAAAAACAAAGAAAGAAATTGAAGCTAATCTTGATGCCAATATATGCAGATGTACCGGTAAGATATGTGGCTTGATTTTTTTATTTGCGTCAATTGCAGTTTGTTCCAGAAGGAAGAAATTACCTGTTGACATGATGTAGTTGTAGCTAAAAAGTTTAATTAATCTTCATATGAGGGGATATTTGGGGGTCTGTGAATCGTAAAACCGCCCAAAATTTGCTCAAAAGCCGTAAAGCCGTATGGCATGATGTCAAGTCTCCGTTTTCACAAAAATTGCAAAGAATCTATTAAAAATTTGGGTTAGTCAATTTTTACTGTTCACTTCACGTTTTTTAGACGTTTTCCTCCCATAACAATTGTTTTTTATTGTGGGCTATCCTGTAGCTTCACTGCGTGGGCATTCAGTGTCAAAAACGAAAAAACCTTAATCAAAAACCGGAAAAATTATCCAGAAATGCCGTAAAACCGTTCACCGACGGATTTTGAAAACCGAAAAACTTCGTAATTTTTCAGGAAAAAACTGAAAACCCGAGCCAAAATATTGGCAAAACCGTGTAACCGTAAAACCCAAACACCCCTTCTCATATGGCAGAAAATGAAGAAAACGTCTAGACAGTTAAATATTCAAGACCTATCGAAAGACCGCTCTATCCCATTTGCTGATGCACCGGTAAGATATTTTCATTGGTTGTTTGGCTCACCCGGTCTCGTGGGCGGCCCCTAGGAAATGTCTGTGCAGTATTTTGGAGGGATTTTTGCAGTAATGTGGAGGGTGTTTTGTACTGTGCGGGGAGGGGCTATCTTTAAGTAATGTGGAGATTGCACAATAAAGTGGAGGGCTATCTTTTAGTAATGTGGAGGACAATCATCAGCAATTTGGAGGATGCGAAGAGCTACCTAATATGGAGAGCTATCATCAGAAATGTGGAGGATTATCTTGCAGTAATGTGGAGGGCTATCTTGCAGTAATGTGGTGGACGTGGAGTAATGTGGATGGCTTTCCTAAAATAATGTGGAGGACTATCATCAGTAACGTGGAGGGATATCATCAGCAATGTGGAGGACTATCTTGCAGTTATGTGGAGGGTGTTCAGTAGTGTGGAGGGCTATCTTGCAGTAATGTGGTGGAGGCGGAGTAATGTGGAGGGTTATCTTAAAATAATGTAGAGGGCTATCATCAGTAACGTGGAGGGATATCATCAGTAATGTGGAGGGTGCGGAGTAAAATGGAGGAATTTCATCAGTGTAAAGAAGAACTCTCGTAGCGGTTTAACGGATTCCCATCAACAAGAAATGCAATTCGGAAGGTATACCATGCGTTTTTGGCCACGAAAACCCTTTACAATGCTCCAACTCACTTTTGAGAGGCTTCCCATGGTCAAGGGCCCCTTCGTTGGCCTCCTCACTTTTTAAAGGCTACCAAAGGTCAAGCACCCCCTTTTTCGTTAGCCTTCTCATTGTTTAGAGGCTTCCCATGGTCAGGCGCACCATTTTCATTGACCTCCTCACTTAGAAGCTCCCTATGCAGAGAGAATGACAATAGTTAATATGCATATATTGTTTTAATGAATTACTATGATTACAAGCTGCACTCATATATTTGTCATTAAGAGTTTCCCCTAGATAATTCTCTAAAAGTCTTTCAACTTAATACACCAGTTATTAATTCTAATCAAGCGAAATGCCAGATATATACAAATAATAATAATAATATTATATAATGTTATTCCGAATTAGGCCAATCGGCCTGCACGAAAGTCTATACAGTTTAAATAAATTTTTATTAATTATAACTCCAAAGGCTTCCACAAGTGTTATATAGGTTTATGCTGTCCGAGTATAGAAGAAAAGAAAAGTAAGTAGAAAAAAAAACAATGTGGTTTTACAATGGATATAGATAGCTGTAAGGTAATGTACAAAGCCACATAGCCACCACCAACCCCAAAGAAAATGCAAACCGGCCATCACCAGGAGAAGCCCAACAAGCGGAGCCTGATCCCTACAAGCCCCAGAGGTCCAAATCCTTATATACAGATACAGACAGAAAGTTTATATGATGATCACAAACCGTGAAGCTACTCTTGATATAACAGGGATATTTCTTATCCTGTTATCTCTGAGTCTGAGTAGTCTATAGATTCGTAAAGAATAACTCACTCGTGTTGAGGTTAAGAACTGACTGCTTCGAATAATTACATGACAGACTTATATACAAAAAGGAAGTTAATAATTAGCATAGATTAGCATAATTATGATAGTAGTTTCCAGTCCTGTTACATTGAGGGGGGGGGGGGTTATGTAGGGGTCTGCAGATTGAAGGACCGGACTTTTTATCTAATCGTGGATTTTTGAATTTTTAAGAAAGGGTTTCCGGATCCGGAATTATTTGCGGATGTCGGATTTCGACGATAGTGAGGAGCGGACTTTGCATTTTCCATACAAAAGGGCTGCATAATCTTATTATAAGCCACATCTAGAAGCTTAGTAATCTAGCAAGCCCATACAAGGCTTAATAAAGCTTTAACCCTTAATTTCTGCATGAAAACATGCCATTTGTCGTATACGCCTTCGACTGTTGCCTTCTTTGGATCGGACGTAAAATAATCGTGGATTCACGGATAAAGAAGTAGATAGTCGTGGATTGGCGGATCTCGGTACCCCCCTACATCCCGCTCTTCTCTTCACTCTCTACAGGTTAAATGTAAACAAATAATTTTGTGTGGCCCCCCGATATGTTTGGCATGATGTGTTATCGAGTATGAGCATTTTTGAGCGTTATTGCGTTTAAGGCAAAATTATGTTCGTGAATACGTGATTAGAGATTTCTGCGTTCAGCGTGAAAAGCCATTTTAAGGCGTCATCACGTGAAAATAGTTTTTGTGCGTGAATTCGTGAAATCGATTTGTTCATGACCCTTATGAAGCGTTTTGGTGTTAATTTTTTTGGCGTTATGGCGTGAAAAGAGCTAAAAGTTGGCGTTATTGCGTGATTGATAGTGCCCATCGGGGGGCCCCTTTTGTGTTATTCAGTTGTTATTTTAAACTCTAATTATGAAAAAACCCGCACACTGGATCGAAGTTCTTTAAAACTATCAAGTCTTAGTAAGCTTACAGGTTGAAAATTCTACTGATCGTGTCGA
>JACTAT010000122.1:684258-799000 GCA_014526335.1 Chrysaora quinquecirrha
GCTTTTAGGGGTTCAGGGTGTTATGTTTTATCTTCCGAACATGAATTAAGATTTCTTAATTTACTGTTAATAATTGTGTCATTATACATAGGATAAGAATCGATTTGATGATATTGATAAAACGATTTGTCTTTGGTCAGCGTATGCCAACAGCTTATGCGTACTGAAAACCTCAAACAAAGTCACAGTTTTGTGGAAGTGAGCGAGAAAATGTTGGGAGGAGGGGGTCATTGAACATGAAGGTTTGCGGTTTTTCCACATTTTGGGAGCGGTTTTACGGTTCTTAACTTCAAAAAGTACGGTTTTACGGTTTTCCAATTTGCAAGTCCGGTGCGGTTTTACGGTTGTACGCTTGTACGGTTTTCGGTTAAAAAGTTTGCGGATTTACGGTTTTTTGACCCTCCCTATGACCCCCCTGGGAGGGGGTGATAAAAATCAGCGGGGGCTCAATACTAAGCCCCTGGCCCTAAACAATCAAAGTCATCGAATATTGTTTTTCGAAAATTTGAAATTTTCTTCTCGAGAAATGTTTTAAATTTATTGCATGATGCTTTTGTTTGACGAGCAATGTTTTGTGGCGTGGCAAACCGGTAAACATTTTAATTGACAAACAAATTTCAGATGTTTGATAAAACAACGTTCGATTAAACGAACGCCAGAGTATGATGGGGAAAAATAAACGGATGATAAAAATAAAGAGGGGGGTTCTTAGATTTCACTTTTATGCTGTTTGTAACAGTTTACTGTACATATTCTTTCGTTAATGGCCTCATTATTGATAAACAGGGGTTCAGAATAAGCTCCTGGGGTCTCTATAAACTTCGGCCCCCTCATTATCTTAATCTGAGGAAATACTGGAGCTCGATTGTCAGTTGACAACTGGATTCTGAGCGCTGACACTACACTGGATTCAACCCGCTGGTATTTTGGAAGACCTAGCGGGCGGCTGTTGTCCGTCTTATACTTACAGCTACACTTTTAGTGCTGCGAAAAGTTGCCGTGGTTAGAGGGGTTGAAGAAATTTTAAATGGATAGAGACTCCATTGTCTGAAACGCCATTTCTGAGTCTAAGGGTGCATCTACAATCTTTAGAAAAATATTTGGAGCAAGACCCCTCTGAGCGCCAACACGTTTTTTTTTTATAAGGAACACCTTTATAAGGAACTCGAGGCTGAAATTTCCCAAAAATTAAGGAACTTTAAGGAACTGTCGAGGCTCGGATGAAAAACTAAGAAACTCTTTTTTCAGGAACAAGACAATTTGTACGAAAAAGGAACAGAAGTACAATATATTTCCCATCGTTCTTCCCCAAAAGGCTCCATTTATACTTATAGTTAGAATTGAATTTGCTGTAAAAGTTAGTATTTATACATATCCCACGACAAGGAACAGTATAAGGAACTTTCAGCCTCATTTTGTTGAAAATTTAAGGAACTCCAGCCTCAACTCAGAACAAAGGTTCCTTATAAAAAAAAACGTGTATACTAGCAATTTTCTCATAACTCGAATGATACCTCGTTTTCCTTGAAATGTTTGTGGTAAAGCAAGACAAATTTGATCGTGAATTGAAACGACAATGTAACGTGGGAGAGGGACGTCCCATAGATAATCGCAAAACTCCTGTTGTTCCAATAGATTTTCTCCAAGATTGTAGACATGAAAACTCCGACCAAAAACAAACGCTTCATAGCATCCCTGCTATCGTCCTCTATGACCTATGGTTTCCTTTTTGAAAAGCAACAATTTTTGGGATAATTAAGAGACGCGTGGTCGCCAGTATCCCTGTGTCGAAATGTTACAATACACTTTTGATTCTAGATAATACTGAAATGGTTTTTTAAGATTTCTTCTGAAACAGTTCCTTCTTGGCTTTTAAAATTAAACATCATTATTGTAGGTTTCTTTGTCAGCAACGGTAACAATTGATAATACACTAAACACTAGGTGTGACTATGTCGCCATGAACAGTTAAATTTTGAGGTCATCACCGTCGACGCTGTCGGCTTTTATCCATAAATGAACTTAAATTCTGTTACGCCACATTGCATAACACTGTAACTTTTGTTTCAGGATACAAGAAAATTCATCTGAGAGCAATGTTAGAAACGGCGATCAAAGGCATATGTGGCGACAGTTTGGGATGATACAGCAAATAGGTCAATTCTCGTGTGGAAACACGTGTGAGTTATAGACAGTGGTTATAGATAATATTCTCTTAAAGCCTTATGTCCACGAAATTCTACGCGTAACGGTCTCGTTGCTACGCATGCGCAACAGTGCATGTTTCGCAAGTGTACTTTTTGTCCCGAAAATTCGCAAAGGATTTCGCCTAGTGGAGATGGAGAGATGAAGATCCGGTCTAACCTAACTCAACCTCGTCACCAGTCTGAGGATGAATGGAACCCTGCAAAAGATTTCGCTATCCATACTCGACTCTGGTATTGCCGGTTACTCTTAGGTGCCAAATAAACGGGGGGTCCAAATAAACGGGGGATGGGAAATTTTTCGGAAATTCAATAAACGGGGGCTAATAAGGTCCGGGGGTGGGGGAAAAACTTCAAAATTAATAAACGGGGGGCGTTTATTTGGTACCTAAGAGTACTAGTCAACTCGCCCCACTACCAACTCGCCCCATTTCCAACTCGCCCCACTTATAGGTCAACTCGTTTCATTTCAAAGTCAACTAGAACTGTTTAAAGTTTGTGGCTAAACCCCCATTCATTACACTAATAGATTCCCTCAGTTATATCGTTTTCTATTATTTACCCGTATCTAATGGTGGGGTGAGTTGACTAAACAGATGGGGCGAGTTGGATGGACGAACACGCTGGGCGACATGACTTGAAAGAGATCCGATCTGACCATGTTATGTTAAGGCAGGACCGCGGGACGAGTTGGTAGTGGGCGAGTTGACCTGTTTCAGTATTGGCTCACTCTATTCGAAACTGATTGAATGCCAAGAGATAGAGCACAGACGTGTTTTAGTGACGGCACAATTTCGTCCCTTCACCTAACTTAGATACAGGCCTGATGCTGATTCTTCATCATGCCTTTACCTTTAAGAAGTCCACTTTACA
The DNA here is from genome assembly GCA_014526335.1 of Chrysaora quinquecirrha. Classification (NCBI taxonomy): domain Eukaryota; kingdom Metazoa; phylum Cnidaria; class Scyphozoa; order Semaeostomeae; family Pelagiidae; genus Chrysaora; species Chrysaora quinquecirrha. The sequence goes on from JACTAT010000122.1 coordinate 687,336, forward strand.
AAAGTCAAAGCGGCAAGGTGTTCACCAGGAAAACTCTAGGTGTAGGTGTCCCGTCCCGCGTTGTCGTAAGAGCCCCTGGTTAGAATGAGTGGTTAAATTTCTCATCGAGCCTCGGTGCTAATAGGAGGCGAGGAAGAATCTAGTTCTGAGAATCGAGACTTCCTGCTTTCTTTCTTGCCTTTATTTGCTCCTTGCTGCTTGCTCCATTTGCTGTCACCTCACCCACCGATCAAAGAAAAATATTATCTCCAAAACTCAAGTAAGTCCTCAATTTATGACATGATAATCTTAGCCATCTTTGGCGACTGTGATTATTTTTGAGACTTGAGATTTTACCGTTTGTTTCATCATTCATTGTCATTCGGAATCTTCGGACAGAAAGGCGTCGAGGAAGGCTTGGGACAGGATAGCACACGCAGCAAATCACTAAAAATCCCCAGCCAAAAAACAATGCTTCTCAAATGAAAAAATCATTTAGTTCTAAGTAAGCTAACTTTCTTCAGCCTTGTTATTGTTACAGTTATTGTTAATTCAAAATGACCAAATTTCGCATAAAATTCACCCTCTCTTCATGTCAGCCACCCCTTCCCCTGTTGTGATTGTTTCTAGTCAACTCAACTTGCCCCACTACCTGACTACCAACTAGACTAGCCCCATTTCCAATTTGCCCCACTTTTAGGTCAACTCACCCTACCTTTAAAGTCGTTAGTCCACCATCCCCATCTCAAAAGTCAACTCGCCCCAAGATATCATTTATTTAATGGAGGATTGAGTCCCAGGGGGGTACTCATTAACTTTCAATACGGGGGGTTCATGCCAATATTTGGGGTCCGAAATCTTCAGCTTGTGCAATATTTGGGGTCTGTGAATTATAACATGGACAAAAAGTCAATATTTGGGGTCCACGAATCTGAAGGAAGAATCTTGCGATTTGGTGCGATTCATTACAATGACCCATCCAACTGCCAAGAGCTTATAAATTGTTAATTGTCATGAAACTGATGGCTAAACTCGGGAAAACATTTTAGGTGTCCAAAAATGGATAGCAATATTTTGGGTCTCAAAAACATTAAACTCAATATTTGGGGGTCTGCAAGGAAATAGTGGCATGGACCCCCCCCCCCCATATTGAAAGTTTATGAGTACCCCCCTGGGGATTGAGTTGTCTTAACAAATGGGGCAAGTTGGATGAACAAATTGGGGACATGAGTTTTAGTAAGAGTTCCCACTTGACCATGTTAAGGCAGGGCCAGTTGGTAGGGGGTGAGTTGACCTGTTACCGCTGTTATCCCTTTGGTAGTCACCAAAAGTAATGAAGAGTTTAAAGAATAGCTAGTACCTTCAAAAAATTTGGACATTATTCATTCTTGTGTTCATGTATTGTTTTCATTTATGTGAAGGGTGCTGCTTAATGGAGGGAATGTTAAAAACAGGGAGCTCGTAATAGAGAATACAGTATGGTACTAGAATGCTCACTCAAAATTTCCAATTCTAGAGCTGAAAATGGACAACACAGCCGCTGGTCAAGGAAATCAGAATTGGCAAGAATCTAAATCAACAGTGAAAGACAGAATTTCGCATCTATACAAGAATGAATTCATGAGTGATTTCACATTTGTGTCTTGTGGGGCAAGATTTCCAGTGCACAAGTTAATTCTTGCCTCAACCAGCTCAGTGTTTCATGCAATGTTTTGTGGTCCACTGGCTGAGCAAACTGAAGAGCTTGATCTCTCTGGATATGGAAACAAAAATTGTATTGCTGAGTTTCTTAAGTTCATTTACACTGATGAAATATCACTGAAATGGGAAGTTGTTTTCAAGATTCTCAACCTTGCTGAATGCTATATGATTTCTTCACTGAAGGAGAAATGCACTGATTTTATTGAAAATGAAATGGCACTAAACAATGTATTGGTGGCTCTAAGTCAGGGCCTACTGTTTGAGAACACTGCAGTTGTTAAGAAAAGTTTGGAGATGATATCACAAAATACTTCTGATGTCCTTAAACTGCATGCTTTTAAGACCTTAGATTTAAGATCATTAAAAGAAATATTGAAACAAGACCAGCTAAATATTAAAGAGATTGATTTATTTCTGGCTGTTGATAAATGGTGCGAGAATCAATTGGCTAAAGAAGGAAAGGAAGCTACTTTGACCACAAAAAGAGAAATATTAGGTGATGCTGTTTATCTTATTCGATTTCCAACAATGGAATTGAAAGATTTTGGAAAACATTGTGTGAAATCTCAGATATTAACAAATGAAGAAGTCAATGATCTTGTCCACTACCTCAGTCTTGATTTGAACGACCGCCAACAGAAGGATTCAAGCACACTTTCATATTTCATAGCATCAAATCGCAAGAAAATTGCTGACAATGTAACAAATTGTCAACATTATTTTTCGTACAGGGAAAGCTTTAAAGCAAGGAGTATTTACAACTCCGCATATTTTCCTGTATGAAGTTTTGTTAGTCCTGAAGCGTTGTTCTCTCATACAAAACAACAACAAATTTTGTAAATCTGCAAAGCTGTTGTTACCAATGTATTGGAGAGTCCCTTGCAAATCACATCAGCACTGCTGAAAGGCTACCTCTTTTAATTAACATTTTTGAAATGAAATTAGCTTTGTAAGACAAAGATATGACTTTCAAGAGAATTAACAAGCCATCATGTATAATTTGGCAATAAATTTATTTGTCAAAACATTTGTAAAATTAATGTAAAATTAAGTACCTTAGAGGTTGCATATGGTAGGCCTATTGTATATATGTATATCAAATGGATAGCTTGAATATTTTAATAAGAAATCAATATCACGCCCATTCTTCATTAGGTGGGTAGATCCACAATTTTTCATTTTATGCAAACCAAAAGCACCTAAGCATATTCAAATTGGCTATCTTTAAAACACGGAATACGGAATGACGGAATGACGGAATACGGAATGACGGAATACGGAATGACGGAATGGCGGAATACGGAATGCCGGAATACGGAATGACGGAATGACGGAATGATGAAAAGGTGTTAAGTAATAACAATAATAACAATAATAATAATAATAAATGCTAAACTTCTTACTTACAGTTGGCAAAGAAACCACTAATAGCTCTTACTCTCAAGAGAGTGGGCTAATAAAAACCAACTTATATACATATCCTAATACAGCAAAACCATAATATTTACAATGAACATCATAATTGACAATTGAATACAAATGAAATATATATGCACAACCATTGAAAATTTTTATTGAGTTCTATTGTTAAAATGATCACTTTATTTCATATTACTTTGATTTCACGTAATTTAGAGCGTTTTTAGTTCGTTTTGAAGGTCGAATTGTAAAGTAAACTCTGTTTAAAACATTTCATAGGTATAAACTGGAGATTCTATTGTATTTTCTATTAACATTTCTCTTGTCTTTTTCTATTTCTGTAACGTTCTGATACTATTATTGTCATTACTGGTTGTTGACATGTTGATTAAAACTACATTTACGTTAGCGCGAGCTAGGAATGCTACACAATGAAGTGAGCATGGTTTTGCTTGGTTTCCAAAGTTTTTGAAATAGATAAAAACAAGGTATGAATAGCTCAATTAGATTAAATATCACAAATTGCACAAGACTTCTGTAAGCTTTGAAATGAAAAAGAATTTTTCGCTATATCAATTAGTGAATGCAATTTCACCATTTTATAGATGGCTATCTTTAAAACCCGGAACGAGGAATCGGAATCGGAACCGGAATCGGAATCGGAATGACTATGTTAAAAACCCGGAACGAGGAATCGGAATCGGGACGGCAATCGGAATCGTCATCGATAAATGTAATTAATTTATTACGTTGATTTGTAGGCTTTCTGAAAGATCTTAAGTAGGGACAAATGACAAAGTTGAACCAGAAAATAGATTGCCCAGATGTTTGTGTAATAGAAATTGATTATTTTCATCACAGATTTTTAAAAAAATATCCGAAAGCAAAGCATGTCTTCCCTCCTCAATCGACTCAACTCAATTTTAATTAGGAGCTTTTGATTTCTGATAAACGAAGGTAACAGAAATCAACGAAAGAAAACAGCATTGGCAATAGGAATTCAGAAAAAAGATGCAAAACGTCCAGAAATGTATTAGAAACAAAACTTCCACAAAAAAATATTTTTTTTGAATAACTTTCCTAAGCAATATAGACAACAAAACAGTTGAGAATATCTAACTAGATAATATAGACAGCAAAACAAGCTTTTAGTATTGAGAGTAATAAAAAAATGATATATGCATTGATTGTTAATTTCAAGATTGAAATGGCAACCAGCCAAATTCACGACTGAGCGCATCAAGATGCTCTCTGCAAAAGAGGGGAAGTTATTCTTTAGCTACCTTCAGATCGTTGACGGAGAAGTTTCCATATCGTGCAAGTATACATGCAAGTTTCATGTGAAAGTGCAAATTTTGTGGATAATCCGTGCAGGTTTTTTGTCCTGTTACCCTGTCTCTGTACTCTGTCTCTTGGCCAATACTGCCAAGAAACTTCACATTCTCCAAAGAAAATTCTGGAAGATTGTACGTAGGTCTGTGTTTAGGCTTCGGGAGAGAATTTCCAGCATACATCGCCTTTCTCGACAGGGCACTGAGTGAGGGGCGAACAACATCTGCTCAGTTTTCCCAATGCACTCTTTGTTTAAAGTTATGGGCGGGCAAAAGGCAGATTACAATCTTAATAATTATATCATCTTGTTTCTTTCTTTGTTTGCTCATTGACATTAATTGCATTCTTGACTGAGCATGCATCTGGAGAGGTTATGTAACATTATTTCATATTGCTCATCTTCAGAACATTTTAACCGTTTCCTAATTGAAATTTCTAATGACTTGACATTTGGGCTTCAGAAACGAGGGCTATCTCTAAAAAGGGGAACGGGGAATGGGGGAACGGGGAACGGGGGAACTGGGGAATCTCTAAAAAGGGGAACAAGAAAATGGCACATCCTACCAACAAATCGTTTACGCCATTCAAAAGAGCTTTATTGAAAACACGAAAAATATGTAACTTTGAAACTTTTTCTCTGCTTTGCTTAGAAATAACACGGCTTCAAAACCAATTTTCTCAAAATCTCTAAAAGGGGGAACATAAAGGCCGCATATGATAGGAAAAATCTTAACCCACCAGAGGTTAGGGCTTCTGTTCATTAGCTAATATCTGTTGTAAAAGTGTAGGTAAAATCTAAGAATAGCGATAAAACACGAAATATAAAAATCTCTAAAAGGGGGAATCACTTTTCCAAAATCTCGAAAAAGGGGAACACTTTTTCAAAATCTCTAAAAGGGGGAACGTAAAAACTACGCAACGTAGAGCACTGAAAAATGTATCATTTGAGAGCTTTTTGGCAGCACGTTTCAAATATTTCAAAAAGTGTTGAATTTACAGTAAACTAAGTGGAATAAATCGCTTATAAAACCGATGAAATAAACATTCCGTGTTATCAATGAGATATAATGAAAAATACTTCTGACATTCACAGCTAATGGAAACCAATTAGCGTATTAAGACCTGTCTTCGCTACAGACAAGCATCAAATGACAGTAATTTTGTATTATGTCTGGGCATGGATGAACTCTTTCAGCACTGTGGAATTTAGGGATGTTTTCGATAATTGAACGTTTCAGTTGCTCCTCGGGATCACTTTTACTCCTGCGTGAAGAACAGACACTCTAATCTATGTGAAAATATCTCTTATATATTTTGAAATATTGTCCCAAGTTTTATCTTGTGTTTTTGTCGTTAGTATTATGTTGAAATATCCCTTTGCTGTAACGTAACAGGCCCGGGGAGGGTACTTGACCCTGAAATGTACAGGGATGTGCCCCCGAGGTTTCACAAACCAACCCACCTTTAAGGTATCGTTTTACACATTCAGTTACCCAGTTTTATGATTGTAGTGTAGATTCGTGTACCAAAATGTTAAGGAAATTTGATTCTTACCCTTTTAAGGTATTTTAGGCATAAATCGGACCCAGATGTGAGGAATTTTTTGAAGGAAAAACTTACCCATACGAGGGGTACATACCTGTCATTATCCTTATTTGAGGAGTACCTCCTCCCGGGGGTAACGGGTAATCTGTCCGTTCTTTGGTTTGTTGTTTTTTTAATTTAATTGTTTTAATCTTAAAACTCTTATTAGTTATTTGCCACTTTTGTGACGCAGAAGATATTTTCACATAGAGAAGAGTGCCTGTTCTCAAGGACGCCTGCAGTGGGGGTGGGGGCAAGGGGGCAACCGCCCCTCCTGCCTTTATCCAAGGGGGGCAAGATGTGCCCTCAGCGACAACAATTATTTTTAAAATAGCTTTAAAGTTGTCTGATAAATATTGTGGAATGGTAGAATAGAAGAAAGGCAAGAAAGGACCATAATATAGTGATTTCATTATTGGTTTCTGGGTCAAGGGAAAATCGATGTGAAATTGTTCGTAATTTTTCAAACTTAATGAACAGAGAAAATTATTTTTCGAAAACCAATAGCAACATTTTATTACAAAACTTTATGACTTTGAATGTACCAATTCTTCAAAAAAATAAGGATTGCTCCTGGAAAATAGAGTTAACAATAAACAGTTTTATTGTCAATGAAAACATTTAAAGGGCGTTCCCACGTTTTCCAGGCTTCTGAAAGGCGTGGACACTTGAAATTTCACTTCAAACCTTTGCCCCCCCCTTGCCCTCCATACGTGCAGGGGTCCCTGCCTGTTTTTCACGCAGGAGTAAAAGTGCTCCTGAGGAGCAACTGAAACGTTCAATTATCGAAAACATCCCTAAATTCTACAGTGCTGAAAGAGTTCATCCATGCCCAGACATAATACAAAATTACTGTCGTTTGATGCTTGTCTGTAGCGAAGACAGGTCTTAATACGCTAATTGGTTTCCATCAGCTGTGAATGTCAGAAGTATTTTTCATCATGTCTCATTGATAACACGGAATGTTTATTTCATCGGTTTTATTAGCGAATTATTCCACTTAGTTTACTGTAAATTCAACACTTTTTGAAATATTTGAAACGTGCTGCCAAAAAGCTCTCGAATGATACATTTTTCAGTGCTCTACGTTGCGTAGTTTTTACGTTCCCCCTTTTAGAGATTTTGAAAAGTGATTCTCCTTTTTCGAGATTTTGGAAAAGTGATTCCCCCTTTTAGAGATTTTTATATTTCGTGTTTTATCGTAATTCTCAGATTTTACCTACACTTTTACAATAGATATTAGCTAATGAAAAGAAGCCCTACCCTCTGGTAGGTTAAGATTTTTCGTAGCATATGCGACCTTTATGTTCCCCCTTTTAGAGATTCTGAGAAAGTTGTTTTTTAAACCGTGTTATTTCTAAGCAAAGCAGCAATTTGACCCTTTTGTTATTGTAAAATTGGATAGAGCAATAATGATCTACAAAATTCTTAACCAAAGGGTATTTCACTCCTCGAAAAAGCGTACGAGACTCCTTTTCAAACAAAAGGATTCTTGCAAGATTCCCACGAAAACTAAAGAGATGCCAGCAACAGCAATCAAACCAAGGACTTGTCCGCCCATCGATCAACAGTTTGTCACCATTGCAGCCCTCTCTCTTTTCATTTGGTTTACATGGGGTAAACCCAGAGCAGCGCCCTTGTTATGTACCCACAACAAAGAATTTCACGCTGAAATGGGTGCATGGGACAACTGTTTCACGATGTTATGGTTGCGGAGAAGGAATCCCTAATCCGCCTTCTGGACCCCCACACGATCTTGTTCTTGTTTGCAAGGATGTACGTGAGTACAGAGACAGGGTAACAGGACAAAAAACCTGCACGGATTATCCACAAAATGTGCACTTTCACATGAAACTTGCATTCTTACTTGCACGATATGGAAACTTCTCCGCCAACGATCTGAAGGTAGCCAAAGAATTCCTTCCCCTCTTATGCAGAGAGCATCTTGATGCGCTCAGTCGTGAATTTGGCTGGTTGCCATTTCAATCTTGAAATTAACAATGAATGCCTATATCATTTTTTATTACTCTCAATACTTAAAGCTTGTTTTGTTGTCTATATTATCTAGTTAGATATTCTCGACTGTTTTGTTGTCTATATTGCTTAGGAAAGTTATTCAAAAAAAAACATTTTCTTGTAGAAGTTGTGTTTCTAATACATTTCTGGACGTTTTGCATCTTTTTTCTGAATTCCTATTGCCAATGCTGTTTCTTTTCGTTGATTTCTGTTACCTTCGTTTATCAGAATTCAAAAGCTCCTAATTAAAATTGAGTTGAGTCGATTGAGGAGGAAGACATGCTTTGCTTTCGGGTATTTTTTAAAATCTGTGATGAAAATAATCAATTTCTATTACACAAACATCTGGGCAATCTATTCTCTGGTTCAACTTTGTCATTTGTCCCTACTTAAGATCTTTCAGAAAGCCTACAAATCAACGTAATAAATTAATTACATTTATCGATGACGATTCCGATTGCAGTCTCGATTCCGATTCCTCATTCCGGGTTTTTAACATAGCCATTCCGATTCCGATTCCGGTTCCGATTCCGATTCCGATTCCGGTTCCGATTCTGATTCCGATTCCTCATTCCGGGTTTTAAAGATAGCCATTTAGAGATCAGATATCGCTGCAAAGATTAAATGACACTTTTTTCATTGCTGCGATATCTGATCTCTAAATTGGTAAAATTGCATTCACTAATTGATATAGCGAACAAAACCTAAAAATTCTTTTTCATTTCTTTTTTTTTTTTTTTTTTAAACAAAGGTATTAGGCCAAGAGGGCCTCTAACCTATTAACCTATTTCAAAGCTTACAGAAGTCTTGTGCAATTTGTGATATTTAATCTAATTGAGCTATTCATACCTTGTTTTTATCTATTTCAAAACTTTGGAAACCAAACCAAACCATGCTCGCTTCATTGTGTAGCATTCCTAGCTCGCGCTAACGTAAATGTAGTTTTAATCAACATGTCAACAACCAGTAATGACAATAATAGTATCAGAACGTTACAGAAATAGAAAAAGACAAGAGAAATGTTAATAGAAAATACAATAGAATCTCCAGTTTATACCTATGAAATGTTTTAAACAGAGTTTACTTTACAATTCGACCTTCAAAACGAACTAAAAACGCTCTAAATTACGTGAAATCAAAGTAATATGAAATAAAGTGATCATTTTAACAATAGAACTCAATAAAAATTTTCAATGGTTGTGCATATATATTTCATTTGTATTCAATTGTCAATTATGATGTTCATTGTAAATATTATGGTTTTGCTGTATTAGGATATGTATATAAGTTGGTTTTTATTAGCCCACTCGTACTTACTAAAACGCGGAACCACCCAAAACGACCCAAAACCAGCCAAAACGACCCAAATCCAGCCAGAACCACCCAAAACGACCCATAATTGGATCAAAACGACCCAAAACCACCAAAACTAGCCAAAAAATGTCATTTTCACTTATTAAGGGGCAGAAAGCCCCTCAAAATCCCCAATTTTCTTCAAAACATCATCACTACGTTATAAATTTGTCTTTCCTCTTGGGGCGAGAAACGTGAACAATGCGCTTTGTTAGCTATTGATTTTCGGAATAGCTGACGAATCTTTTGTGAATCGCTCTCAGGGGCCTATTCAATCACCTGCAGCTTCTCAAGCCTATCTTGTATGTTCCATCAAATTTTTTTAATGTACGATTATCGCACGATCGTGAGATTTTCTTATCTCATGATTCGAGCGAGGGGCATTTCACTCCAGTCCTACAGACACGTACACGTACAGCCATTGTTAAGATTTCATGGTTTTGATGAAAAACTTCTTGGAAATATTTCCGTTTAAACGGGAATTAAAGATCACTACTCGTGACTTCTAACACGATCGTGCAATAATCGTGTGATTTTTGTGATAGTACACTCTTTTTTAAAAGAAACTCGTTTATAAGCAACTCTGAGATCAATAGTGACCCAATATGATTAGAAACTCGCAGGTCTCAACGTGCGGTCGCGTTTTATCTTAAGCAAGTTGATGCTTAGACAATAGACACAATAATGCTTTTTTGAACAAAAAGGCCTCTCTGACTCAATTATGACAAGGAAAGTCCCAAGGCAAAAGAAGAATTTAAAAGAGACAATGATGTTATTTCAAAGGATATGTTGAATTTGTGGGGATTTTCAGGGATTTTCTACCCTAAAGTCATGGATTTAAAAGTAAGTTATACTTCTTTGGGTGGTTTTGACCTGATTATGGGTCGTTTTGGGTTGTTTTGGCTCATTTTGGGTCGTTTTGGGTGGTTTTGGGTCGTTTTGGGTAGTTCCGCGTTTTAGTAAGTACGTAGCCCACTCTCTTGAGAGTACGAGCTATTAGTGGTTTCTTTGCCAACTGTAAATAAGAAGTTTATCATTTATTATCATTACTATTGTTATTATTATTATTACTTAACACCTTTTCATCATTCCGTCATTTCCGTATTCCGTCATTCCGTATTCCGTCATTCCGTATTCCGTCATTCCGTATTCCGTCATTCCGTATTCCGTCATTCCGTATTCCGTCATTCCGTACTCCGTCATTTTGTATTCCGTCATTCCGTATTCCGTCATTCCGTCATTCCGTATTCCGTGTTTTAAAGATAGCCTATTCAAATTATTGCTGTATCTTGTTTTAGTCTAATCAAAATAATCTGACACGTTTGTTTGTTTTGTTAAGAAAACAAAATCAACGACTTTTCCACAAAAGGCAATATTTCCAAGGATATAAGTAATTTTAGTATAGGGCTCACACTGAAATTGTCCTTTAAATGTTGCATAGGTTCTGAGCTTATTATTTCCTTTATTTGACGGGCCAACCTTCGATTTAATTTCCTTCGCCCAATAGCGCTCGTAGCATTTTCTTAGGGAACGGCTTACTAAGGACTTGAAATGATTTGATTTCATCCTTTTTATCTTATTGGGGTTCGAGTCTATCCCACACGTCTCAAGATATAGACAACAAGAGTTAACCCAGCTCAGATGCCCATCCCGTTTTAGGCGACAGCTCTCGTTAAAAGCTCTTTTTACAAGGTTGTCCTCGGACATATTTAAAAGGCGGTGGAAGAATAGGAATTGTTTTTCTAGGCAATGGGGATTACCATAGGCAATCTGCCAAGCTCTCCTAATACCGCTAGGTTCGAGCAGCTTCTATTCACACCTAGGATACTTTTACAAACTTTGAGGTGTTGGGTTTCACTGTCACGAAAGAGAGACTCGAATATAAACTTAATACGTTCATCTTGATTGCTAAACCTTTTTAAGGCCTTGAGCTGTCTCAAGTTAAGTTGTGACCAAACTTCGCTATTGTATGTCATAATCAGTTGTAAGACTGAGTCGAAAATTCTAAATGTAACACCTGTATCAAAATCAACTTTGTTCAAGACATTTCTTACTGCGAAGTATGCTTTGGAAGATTTTTCATTAAAATTTTCAATTGCCGGATTATAAGAGCCTGAGGAGGACATCAAGGTGCCAAGATATTTGTATCTGTTTGTCAGTTGCATTTTTCATTTCCTAACAAAAAAGTCAAGTTATTGGGTATTTTGCCTGTTTTATTAAATACCATTATATTACTCTTTTTCAAATTAACCTTAAGGTTCCATTTCGAGAAATACATTTCTATTTTATCAAGGCACTTCTGTAGACCGGACGGGGTAGTGGAGAGTAATAAAAGGTCGTCCGCATACAAAAGGTGCGTGAAATTTATCCCGTCTAAGCTAACCTGGTCATTGTTCTCGCTGAATAATAGATTAATATCTTCAATAAACAAATTGAATAATAGTGGTGATAGATTGCATCCCTGTTTTAGACCTCTTGTTGCAGAAATCGGATCGAGAAGAGTATCCTTAAGTTTCATACGCTGATAAACTGTGTTATACATTGCTAAAAGGCTTTCAAAGAAGTTGCCTTCAAAACCGAAAGACCATAGTTTATGAAAGAGGAACCGCCTGTCCACAGAATCGTAAGCTTTGCGAAGGTCAATGAAAGCCGTGTATAGACTTTTCCCTTCACTCTTTACTATCTTGTTAATAAGACTATTGACGACAAAAACGTGATCTGTAGTTCTGTGGCCCTTTAGGAAACCTATTTGATGAGGGCTTATTAGTTCAAATTTCTTGATAGTTACTTCTAACCTATTGGATAGTAGTGCTCCATACAGTTTACCAAAACATGAGCCTACGCTTATCCCTCTATAATTATCTAGGTCTTCCTTGCAACCGCCCTTGTTAATGGTTGTGAGTATATTAACTGACCACTGTTCAGGGTATTTGCCAGATTGTAGGATTTTGTTGAAGAGGGTTGTAATTGCGGCCGACAAAACGTCTTTTCCAGTCCTCAAGAACTCATTTAATACTCTGTCAATTCCAGGAGCTTTGCCTGATTTTAATTTCTTAATAGCAAGAGCGACCTCAGTTTTATCGAAAGGGGCATTTAGGAACTTCATAGTATTTTCTTCCCTATAACCTGGCTTAAGATATGACTTAAAAACCGCAGCATCATTGTCTGTTGTATTTTCAGCCTGAGTGTAAAGTTGAGTAAAGTAATCGTGGTATTTATTAGCAACGTTGGTTAAATCATCTACTGGCCTATCATCGTCAACATTTTCGTTTTCCTTCTTAATATTCGAGATCATTTTCCAAAAACCTTTCGGATCAGTTTTCTCGAACGATAAGAGCTTACTTTTAAGTTCCGAGTCGTGAGCTCTAGCTGCTTTCCGGAGCATTGTTTTGTACTCATAGTAGAGGGATCTATATCTGGATTGGAGGCTACGGTCAAATGGGAATTTCTTCATTTGTGAGGCAAGTCTAGAAAGTCTGTTCTTAGTTATAGACAGTGGTTATAGATAATATTCTCTTAAAGCTAAAGCCACGAAATTCTTCGCGTAATGGTTTCGTTGCTACGCATGCGCAGCAGTGCATGTTTCGCAAGTGTACTTTTTGTCAGGAAAATTTTGTCACGAAAATTCGCAAAGGATTTGGCCTAGCGGAGATGGAGAGATGAAGATCCGGTCTTACCTTATTCAACCTCGTCACCAGTCCGAGGATGAATGGAACCCCGCTGCAAAAAGATTCCATACTCGCCCCTCGACCCACTATCAACTCGCCCCATTACCAACTCACCCCACTAGCACTTTTAGGTCAACTCGCTTCATCTCAAAAGTCAGCTCACCCCAACTGAACTAGAACTGTTTAAAGTTTGTGGCTAAAACCCCATTAATTACACTGATAGATTCACTCGGTTATATCGTTTCCTATTATTTACCAAATTACTTTCAAAAGATTGAAGATTGCACCAATGAAACATTTAGACTTCAGATTCGAATTCAGCACTTTCGTTTTAGTGTTAAGGCAATTTTTACGTCTCTAGTCCTTATGATGTTGATTTTGTAGCGATTAAAAGATTTGACCGTGAAAAATGACTGAAGGGGTTACTGATAAAGATCATAGATCGAAACCTTTAAAAATATCATCTATATCGATCTATATTTTTGGATTTCTTATTCTACTTTATCTTGTTATAACTGATCCAGAAGTAAAAAGTCTCCAAATTTGCTGCTACTAGTATATTTTTTGTTTATTGTAAATATAAAGTTTCCATATTTCTGTTTATGATTAATATAATGATGATCGATAAGTATGCAAAGTAGGATGTGCTTCATAGAATATACTACTGAAATTTACACCGTTTAATTGTCTATTTTCTTTCTGCTTGCCTACGGACTCTAACACTTTTTGTTAAAACCACTGTGCAATCCTACAAAATAACTTTGAAAAGCCTCTAGCGGTCTAGTATAAAGTATTTTTATGCCTTAATAAGCCCAGGAGGGGGAACTTCAATAAGCCCAGGAGGGGGTACTTCATTGTTCAAATAACTAGACGTGCCGCCCAGTTTTTCCAAACCCACCCATGTTTACTGATAAATTCTGTTTCTCGTGATACCCATGTATAGAAAAAATAACGATTTTTTTTACCTATTTGTACCAATATCTCAAATGTTTGAACACAATTTAACGCCTGAGGCAACACTAAATGCGTCGAAAAGTAATTTGCACTGAAAACTAAAACCCCACTAAAACGCACTTTTTAACAGGCATTTCGCAGCACTGCATGTCTAAAATGTTGTATATATTTTACTACCCATGTGTAGAGATTCTTCACGAAAAATCAACCCATATGTAGGGAAACTGGCGCTGAAAAAGCTACCCATTTGGGCGGCACGTCTAGTATAACGAACCATGGAAGTACCCCCCCCCCCCGGGTTAATAAGTCCATTTTGGGAGAGAAATCTCATTGCAAAAATCGTCAAAAAGGTAAGTCTATAAAAAATTCGGCCAAAATCAGAGGTTTTGAAAAGCCCCTTTTTTCATCATAAATCTTTATTGTATCCCACCAGATACACCCTAAAGAGCCTCTAGGGGTCAATAAAGAGTTTTTATACCTAAATAGGTCCATTTTTGGAGAAATATTTCCCTCAAAAAAGCAAGACTTGCTAAATGGCAAAAAATCGGCGAAATTCAGGGGTTTTCAAAACTGCCTTTTTTCTTAAAAAATTGTTAGTATATCCGACCAGATACCCTCTAAATAACCTCTAAGGGGTAAATAAAGTGTTTTTCCACGAAATTGGGTCCAGTAAAGGAGAAAAACATCCCCTCAAAAATAGCCAAAATAGTAACCCTACAGCCTTGCTAAATGGCCAAAAATCGGCCAAAATCAGAGAATTTAAAAACTGCCTTTTTTCTTCAATAATATTTATAATATCCAACCAGATATCCCCTAAATAGCCTCTAAGGGGTAAATAAAGTGTTTTTCCACGAAATTGGAACCAGTAAAGGAGAAAAACATCCCCTCAAAAAATAGTCAAAATAGGAACTCTATACCCTTGGTAAATGGCCAAAAATCGGCCAAAATAAGGGGTTTTGAAAACAGCCTTTTTTCTTCAAAAATATTTATTATATCCCACAAGATACCCCCTAAATAGCCTCTAAAGAGTAATAAAGTGTTTGCAAACGAAATTGGGTCCAATTTAGGATAAAAACTTCCCCTCAAAAAATGGTCAAAAAAGTAAGTCTGTAGCCTTGCTAAATGGCCAAAAGTCGTTCATAATAAGGGGTTTTGAAAACTGCCTTTTTTCTTCAAAAATATTTACTATATCCCACCAGATACCCCTTAAATAGCCTCTCAGGGGTAAATAAAGTGTTTTCACTCGAAATCGGGTCCAATTCAGGAGAGAAATATGCCCTCAAAAAATCGTCAAAATAGTAAGTCTATTGCCTTGCTAAATGGCCAAAAATCAGCCAAAGTAAGGGGTCTTGAAAACTGCCTTTTTCCTTAAAAAAGATTTTTTATATCCCACCAGATACCCCCTAAATAGCCTCTAAGGGGTAAATAAAGTGTTATCAAACGAAATTGGCTCCAATTTAGGAGAAAACATTCCCCTAAAAAAATCGTCAAATAAGTAAGTCTATAGCCTTGATAAATGGCCAAAAGTCGTTCATAATAAGGGGTTTTCAAAACTGCCTTTTTTCTTCAAAAATATTTACTATATCCCACCAGATACCCCCAAAATAGCTTCTAAGGGGTAAATAAAGTGTTTGCAAACAAAATTGGGTCCAATTTAGGAGAAAAAATTCCCTTAAAAAAATCGTCAAAATAGTAAGTCTATAGCCTTGCTAAATGGCCAAAATCGGCCAAAATAAAAGGTTTTGTAAACTGCCGTTTTTCTTCAAAAATATTTATTGTGTCCCACCAAATACCCCCTAAATAGCCTCTAAAAGGTAATAAAGTGTTTGCAAACGAAATTGGGTCCAATTTAGTAGAAAAAATTCCCCTCAAAAAATCATCAAAATAGTAAGTCTATAGCCTTGCTAAATGCTTAAATATCGGCCAAGATAAGGGGTTTTGAAAACTGCCTTTTTTCTTCAAAAATATTTATTATATCCCACCAGATACCCCCTAAATAGCCTCTAAGAGGTAAATAAAGTGTTTTCCAACGAAATTGGGTCCAATTTAGGAGAAAAAATTTCCCTCAAAAAATCGTCAAAATGGTAAGTCTATACCCTTGCTAAATGCTTAAAAATCGGCCAAGATAATGGGTTTTGAAAACTGCCTTTTTCTTCAAAAATATTTATTATATCCCACCAGATACCCCCTAAATAGCCTCTAAGGGATAAATAAAGTGTTTTCAAATGAAATTGGGTCCAATTTAGTAGAAAAAATTCCCCTCGAAAAATCGTACAAATAGTAAGTCTATAGCCTTGCTAAATGGCCAAAAATCGGCCAAAATAAAGGGTTTTGAAAACTGCCTTTTTTCTTGAAAAATATTTATTATATCCCACCAGATACCCCCTAAATAGCCTCTAAGGGGTAAATAATGTGTTTTCCAACGAAATAGGGTCCAATTTAGGAGAAAAACTTCCCCTCAAAAAATCGTCAAAATGGTAAGTCTATACCCTTGCCAAATGCTTAAAAATCGGCAAAGATAAGTGGTTTCAAAAACTGCCTATTTTCTTCAAAAATATTCATAATATCCCACCAAATAGCCCCTATATAGCCCCGAAGGGGTAAATAAAGTATTTTCCTACGAATTTGGATCTAATTTAGTAGGAAAAATTCCCCTCAAAAAATCGTCAAAATAGTAAGTCTATAGCCTTGCTAAATGGCTTAAAATCGGTCAAAACAAGGGGTTTTGAAAACTGCATTTTCTCTTCAAAAATATTTATTGCATCCCACCAAATACCCCCTAAATCGCCTCTAAGGGATAAATAAAGTGTTTTCAAGCAAAATTGGGTCCAATTTAGTAGAAAAAATTCCCCTGAAAAAATCGTCAAAATAGTAAGTCTATAGCCTTGCTAAATGGCCAAAAATCAACCAAAATCAGGGGTTTCAAAAACTGCCAATTTTCTTCAAAAACATTCATAATGTCCCACAAAATACCCCCTATATAGCCCCTAAGGGGTAAATAAAGTGTTTTCCAACTAATAAAGGTCATATTTAAGCGAAAAAATTCCCCTCAAAAAATCGTCAAAATGGTAAGTCTATAGCCTTGCTAAATGGCCAAAAATGGGCCAAAATAAGTGGTTTTGAAAACTGCATTTTTTCTTGAAAAATATTTATTATATCCCATCAGATACCCCCTAAATAGTCTCTAAGGGATAAATAAAGTGCTTTCAAACGAAATTGGGTCCAATTTAGTAGAAAAAATTCCCCTGAAAAAATCGTCAAAATAGTAAGTCTATAGCCTTGCTAAATGGCCAAAAATCAACCAAAATCAGGGGTTTCAAAAACTGCCAATTTTCTTCAAAAACATTCATAATGTCCCACAAAATACCCCCTATATAGCCCCTAAGGGGTAAATAAAGTGTTTTCCAACTAATAAAGGTCATATTTAAGCGAAAAAATTCCCCTCAAAAAATCGTCAAAATGGTAAGTCTATAGCCTTGCTAAATTGCCAAAAATGGGCCAAAATAAGTGGTTTTGAAAACTGCATTTTTTCTTGAAAAATATTTATTATATCCCATCAGATACCCCCTAAATAGTCTCTAAGGGATAAATAAAGTGTTTTCAAACGAAATTGGGTCCAATTTAGTAGAAAAAATTCCCCTCAAAAAATCGTCAAAATAGTAAGTCTCTAGCCTTGCTAAATGGCCAAAAATCGGCCAAAATAAGGGGTTTTGAAAACTGCCTTTTTTCTTCAGAAATATTTATTTTATCCCACCAGATACCCCTAAATAGTCTCTAAGGGGTAAATAAAGTGTTTTCCAATGAAATTTGGTCCAATTTAGTAGGAAAAATTCCCCACAAAAAATCGTCAAAATAGTAAGTCTATAGCCTTGCTAAATGGCTTAAAATTGGTCAAAATAAGGGGTTTTGAAAACTGCATTTTTTCTTGAAAAATATTTATTATATCCCATCAGATACCCCCTAAATAGTCTCTAAGGGATAAATAAAGTGTTTTCAAACGAAATTGGGTCCAATTTAGTAGAAAAAATTCCCCTCAAAAAATCGTCAAAATAGTAAGTCTCTAGCCTTGCTAAATGGCCAAAAATCGGCCAAAATAAGGGGTTTTGAAAACTGCCTTTTTTCTTCAGAAATATTTATTTTATCCCACCAGATACCCCTAAATAGTCTCTAAGGGGTAAATAAAGTGTTTTCCAATGAAATTTGGTCCAATTTAGTAGGAAAAATTCCCCACAAAAAATCGTCAAAATAGTAAGTCTATAGCCTTGCTAAATGGCTTAAAATTGGTCAAAATAAGGGGTTTTGAAAACTGCATTTTTTCTTCAAAAATATTTATTGCATCCCACCAGATACCCCCTAAATCGCCTCTAAGGGATAAATAAAGCGTTTTCAAACGAAATTGGGTCCAATTTAGTAGAAAAAATTCCCTTGAAATAATCTTCAAAATAGTAAGTCTATAGCGTTGCTAAATGGCCAAAAATCAACCAAAATCAGGGGTTTCAAAAACTGCCTATTTTCTTTAAAAATATTCATAATATCCCACAAAATACCCCCTATATAGCCCCTAAGAGGTAAATAAAGTGTTTTCCAACTAATAAAGGTCATATTTAAGCGAAAAAACTCCCCTCAAAAAATCGTCAAAATGATAAGTCTATATCCTTGCTAAATGCCCAAAATTGGCCAAAAAAAGGGGTTTTGAAAACTGCATTTTTTCTTCAAAAATATTTATTGCATGCCACCAGATACCCCCTAAATCGCCTCTAAGGGATAAATAAAGCGTTTTCAAACGAAATTGGGTCCAATTTAGTAGAAAAAATTCCCTTGAAATAATCTTCAAAATAGTAAGTCTATAGCGTTGCTAAATGGCCAAAAATCGGCCAAAACAAGGGGTTTTGAAAACTGCCTTTTTTCTTCAGAAATATTTGTTTTATCCCACCAGATACCCCCTAAATAGTCTCTAAGGGGTAAATAAAGTGATTTCCAATGAAATTTGGTCTTATTTAGTAGGAAAAATTCCCCACAAAAAATCGTCAAAATAGTAAGTCTATAGCCTTGCTAAATGGCCTAAAATCGGTCAACATAAGGGGTTTTGAAAACTGCATTTTTTCTTCAAAAATATTTATTGCATGCCACCAGATACCCCCTAAATCGCCTCTAAGGGATAAATAAAGTGTTTTCAAACGAAATTGGGTCCAATATAGTAGAAAAAATTCCCCTCAAAAAATCGTCAAAATAGTAAGTCTATAGCCTTGCTAAATGGCCAAAAATCGGCCAAAATAAAGGGTTTTGAAAACTGCCTTTTTTCTTGAAAAATACTTATTACATCCCACAAGATATCCCCTAAATAGCCTCAAAGGGGTAAATAAAGTGTTTTCAAACGAAATTGGGTCCAATTTAGTAGAAAAAATTCCCCTCAAAAAATCGTCAAAATAGTAAGTCTATAGCTTTGCTAAATGGCCTAAAATCGGTCAAAATAAGGGGTTTTGACAACTTTAATTTTCTTTCAAAAATATTTATTGCATCCCACCAGATATCCCCTAAATCGCCTCAAAGGGGTAAATAAAGTGATTTCAAGCGAAATTTGGTCCAGTTAAGGAGAAATATTTCCCTTCAAAAAATCGTCAAAATGGTAAGTCTATAGCCTTGCTAAATGGCCAAAAATCGGCCAAAATAAGGGGTTTTGAAAACTGCCTTTTTTCTTCAGAAATATTTATTTTATCCCACCAGATACCCCCTAAATAGCCTCTAAGGGGTAAATAAAGTGTTTTCCAATGAAGTTTGGTCTAATTAAGTAGGAAAAATTCCCCACAAAAAAGCGTCAAAATAGTAAGTCTATAGCCTCGCTAAATGGCCAAAAATCGGCCAAAATAAGGGGTTTTGAAAACTGCCTTTTTTCTTCAGAAATATTTATTTTATCCCACCAGATACCCCCTAAATAGCCTCTAAGGGGTAAATAAAGTGTTTTCCAATGAAATTTGGTCTAATTTAGTAGGAAAAATTCCCCACAAAAAATCGTCAAAATAGTAAGTCTATAGCCTTGCTAAATGGCCTAAAATCGGCCAAAATAAGGGGTTTTTAAAACTGCCCTTTTTTCTTCAAAAATATTTATTATATCCCACCAGATACCCCCTAAATAGCCTCTAAGGGGTAAATAAAGTGTTTTCCAAAGAAATTGGGTCCAATTTAGGAGAAAAAATTCCCCTCAAAAAATCGTCAAAATGGTAAGTCTATACCCTTGCTAAATGCTTAAAAGTCGGCCAAGATAAGGGGTTTTGAAAACTGCATTTTTCTTCAAAAATATTCATTATATCCCATCAAATACCCCCTATATAGCCCCTAAGGGGTAAATAAAGTGTTTTCCAACGAAATTGGGTCTAATTTAGTAGAAAAAATTCCCCTCAAAAAATCGTCAAAATAGCCTTGCTAAATGGCCAAAAATCGGCCAAAATAAGGGGTTTTGAAAACTGCCTTTTTTCTTCAGAAATATTTGTTTTATCCCACCAGATACCCCCTAAATAGTCTCTAAGGGGTAAATAAAGTGTTTTCCAATGAAATTTGGTCTAATTTAGTAGGAAAAATTCCCCACAAAAAATCGTCAAAATAGTAAGTCTATAGCCTTGCTAAATGGCCTATAATCGGTCAACATAAAGGGTTTTGAAAACTGCATTTTTTCTTCAAAAATATTTATTGCATGCCACCAGATACCCCCTTAATCGCCTCTAAGGGATAAATAAAGTGTTTTCAAACGAAATTGGGTCCAATATAGTAGAAAAAATTCCCCTCAAAAAATCGTCAAAATCGTAAGTCTATAGCCTTGCTAAATGGCCAAAAATCGGCCAAAATAAAGGGTTTTGAAAACTGCCTTTTTTCTTGAAAAATACTTATTACATCCCACAAGATGCCCCCTAAATAGCCTCAAAGGGGTAAATAAAGTGTTTTCAAACGAAATTGGGTCCAATTTAGTAGAAAAAACTCCCCTCAAAAAATCGTCAAAATAGTAAGTCCATAGCCTTGCTAAATGGCCTAAAATCGGTCAAAATAAGGGGTTTTGACAATTTTAATTTTCTTTCAAAAATATTTATTGCATCCCACCAGATATCCCCTAAATCGCTTCAAAGGGTTAAATAAAGTGGTTTCAAGCAAAATTGCGTCCAGTTATGGAGAAATATTTCCCTTCAAAAAATCGTCAAAATGGTAAGTCTATAGCCTTGCTAAATGGCCAAAAATCGGCCAAAATAAGGGGTTTTGAAAACTGCCTTTTTTCTTCAGAAATATTTATTTTATCCAACCAGATACCCCCTAAGTAGCCTCGAAGGGGTAAATAAACTGTTTTCCAACGAAATTAGGTCTAATTTAGTAGGAAAAATTCCCCTAAAAAAATCGTCAAAATAGTAAGTCTATAGCCTTGCTAAATGGCCAAAAATCGGCCAAAATGAAGGGTTTTGAAAACTGCCTTTTTTCTTGAAAAATACTTATTACATCCCACAAGATACCCCCTAAATAGCCTCAAAGGGGTAAATAAAGTGTTTTCAAACGAAATTGGGTCCAATTTAGTAGAAAAAATTCCCCTCAAAAAATCGTCAAAATAGTAAGTCTATAGCCTTGCCAAATGGCCTAAAATCGGTCAAAATAAGGGGTTTTGACAACTTTAATTTTATTTCAAAAATATTTATTGCATCCCACCAGATATCCCCTAAATCGCCTCAAAGGGGTAAATAAAGTGGTTTAAAGCGAAATTGGGTCCAGTTAAGGAGAAATATTTCCCTTCAAAAAATCGTCAAAATGGTAAGTCTATAGCCTTGCTAAATGGCCAAAAATCGGCCAAAATAAGGGGTTTTGAAAACTGCCTTTTTTCTTCAGAAATATTTATTTTATCCCACCAGATACCCCCTAAATAGCCTCTAAAGGGTAAATAAAGTGTTTTCCAATGAAGTTTGGCCTAATTAAGTAGGAAAAATTCCCCACAAAAAAGCGTCAAAATAGTTAGTCTATAGCCTCGCTAAATGGCCAAAAATCGGCCAAAATAAGGGGTTTTGAAAACTGCCTTTTTTCTTCAGAAATATTTATTTTATCCCACCAGATACCCCCTAAATAGCCTCTAAGGGGTAAATAAAGTGTTTTCCAATGAAATTTGGTCTAATTTAGTAGGAAAAATTCCCCACAAAAAATCGTCAAAATAGTAAGTCTATAGCCTTGCTAAATGGCCTAAAATCGGCCAAAATAAGGGGTTTTTAAAACTGCCCTTTTTTCTTCAAAAATATTTAATATATCCCACCAGATACCCCCTAAATAGCCTCTAAGGGGTAAATAAAGTGTTTTCCAATGAAATTTGGTCTAATTTAGTAGGAAAAATTCCCCACAAAAAATCGTCAAAATAGTAAGTCTATAGCCTTGCTAAATGGCCTAAAATCGGCCAAAATAAGGGGTTTTTAAAACTGCCCTTTTTTCTTCAAAAATATTTATTATATCCCACCAGATACCCCCTAAATAGTCTCTAAGGGGTAAATAAAGTGTTTTCCAATGAAATTTGGTCTAATTTAGTAGGAAAAATTCCCCACAAAAAATCGTCAAAATAGTAAGTCTATAGCCTTGCTAAATAGCCTAAAATCGGTCAACATAAGGGGTTTTGAAAACTGCATTTTTTCTTCAAAAATGTTTATTGCATGCCACCAGATACCCCCTAAATCGCCTCTAAGGGATAAATAAAGTGTTTTCAAACGAAATTGGGTCCAATATAGTAGAAAAAATTCCCCTCAAAAAATCGTCAAAAGCGTAAGTCTATAGCCTTGCTAAATGGCCAAAAATCGGCCAAAATGAGGGGTTTTGAAAACTGCCTTTTTTCTTGAAAAATACTTATCACATCCCACAAGATACCCCCTAAATAGCCTCAAAGGGGTAAATAAAGTGTTTTCAAACGAAATTGGGTCCAATTTAGTAGAAAAAATTCCCCTCAAAAAAGCGTCAAAATAGTAAGTCTATAGCCTTGCTAAATGGCCTAAAATCGGTCAAAATAAGGGGTTTTGAAAACTTTAATTTTCTTTCAAAAATATTTATTGCATCCCACCAGATATCCCTTAATTAGCCTCAAAGGGGTAAACAAAGTGGTTTCAAACAAAATTGGGTCCAATTAAGGAGAAAAAATTCCCTTCAAAAAATCGTCAAATTGGTAAGTCTATAGCCTTGCTAAATGGCCAAAAATCGGCCAAAATAAGGGGTTTTGAAAACTGCCTTTTTTCTTCAGAAATATTTATTTTATCCCACCAGATACCCCCTAAATCGCCTCAAAAGGGTAAATAAAGTGGTTTCAAGCGAAATTGGGTCCAGTTAAGGAGAAATATTTCCCTTCAAAAAATCGTCAAAATGGTAAGTCTATAGCCTTGCTAAATGGCCAAAAATCGGCCAAAATAAGGGGTTTTGAAAACTGCCTTTTCTCTTCAGAAATATTTATTTTATCCCACCAAATACCCCCTAAATAGCCTCTAAGGGGTAAATAAAGTGTTTTCCAATGAAGTTTGGTCTAATTAAGTGGGAAAAATTCCCCACAAAAAATCGTCAAAACAGTAAGTCTATAGCCTTGCTAAATGGCCAAAAATCGGCCAAAATAAGGGGTTTTGAAAACTGCCTTTTTTCTTCAGAAATATTTATTTTATCCCACCAGATACCCCTTAAGTAGCCTCTAAGGGGTAAATAAAGCGTTTTCCAACGAAATTAGGTCTAATTTAGTAGGAAAAATTCCCCTCAAAAAATCGTCCAAATGGTAAGTCTATAGCCTTGCTAAATGGCCAAAAATCGGCCAAAATAAAGGGTTTTGAAAACTGCCTTTCTTCTTCAGAAATATTTATTTTATCCCACCAAATACCCCCTATATAGCCCCTAAGGGGTAAATAAAGTGTTTTCCAACGAAATTGGGTCTAATTTAGTAGGTTAAATGGCCTAAAATCGGACAAAATAAGGGGTTTTGAAAACTGCTTTTTTTCTTCAAAAATATTCATAATATCCCACCAGATACCCCCTAAATCGCCTCTAAGGGATAAATAAAGTGTTTTCCAACTAATAAAGGTCATATTTAAGCGAAAAAACTCCTTTTAAAAAATCGTCAAAATGGTAAGTCTATAGCCTTGCTAAGTGGCCAAAAATCGGCCAAAATAAGGGGTTTTGAAAACTGCCTCTTTTCTTCAGAAATATTTATTTTATCCCACCAGATACCCCCTAAATAGCCCCTAAGGGGTAAATAAAGTGTTTTCAAACAAAATTGGGTCCAATTTAGCAGAAAAAATTCCACTGAAAAAATCGTCAAAATAGTAAGTCTATAGCCTTGCTAAATGACCAAAAATCAACCAAAATCAGGGGCTTCAAAAACTGCCTATTTTCATCAGAAATATTCATAATATCCCACCAAATACCCCCTATATAGCCCTTAAGGGGTAAATAAAGTGTTTTCCAACTAATAAAGGTCATATTTAAGCGAAAAAATTCCCCTCAAAAAATCGTCAAAATTGTAAGTCTATATCCTTGCTAAATGCCCAAAGATTGGCCAAAATAAGGGGTTTTGAAAACTGCCTTTTTTCTTCAGAAATATTTATTTTATCCCACAAGATACCCCCTAAATAGCCTCTAAGGGGTAAATAAAGTGTTTTCAAACAAAATTGGGTCCAATTTAGTAGAAAAAATCCCCTAAAAAAATCGTCAAAATAGTAAGTCTATAGCCTTGCTAAATGGCCAAAAATCGGCCAAAATAAGGGGTTTTGAAAACTGCCTTTTTTCTTCAGAAATATTTATTTTATCCCACCAGATACCACCTAAATAGCCCCTAACGGGTAAATAAAGTGTTTTCCAACGAAATTGGGTCTAATTTAGAAGGAAAAATTCCCCTCGAAAAAATTGTCAAAATAGTAAGTCTTTAGCCTTGCTAAATGGCCTAAAATCGGACAAAATAAGGGGTTTTGAAAACTGCCTATTTTCATCAGAAATATTCATAATATCCCACCAAATACCCCCTATATAGCCCTTAAGGGATAAATAAAGTGTTTTCCAACTAATAAAGGTCATATTTAAGCGAAAAAATTCCCCTCAAAAAATCGTCAAAATTGTAAGTCTATATCCTTGCTAAATGCCCAAAGATTGGCCAAAATAAGGGGTTTTGAAAACTGCCTTTTTTCTTCAGAAATATTTATTTTATCCCACAAGATACCCCCTAAATAGCCTCTAAGGGGTAAATAAAGTGTTTTCAAACAAAATTGGGTCCAATTTAGTAGGAAAAATTTCCCTCAAAAAATCGTCCAAATGGTAAGTCTATAGCCTTGCTAAATGCCCAAAAATTGGCCAAAATAAGGGGTTTTGAAAACTGCCTTTTTTCTTCAGAAATATTTATTTTATCCCACCAGATACCCCCTAAATAGCCTCTAAGGGATAGATAAAGTGTTTTCAAACGAAATTGGGTCCAATTTAGTGGAAAAAATCCCCTAAAAAAATCATCAAAATAGTAAGTCTATAGCCTTGCTAAATGGCCAAAAATCGGCCAAAATAAGGGGTTTTGAAAACTGCCTTTTTTCTTCAGAAATATTTATTTTATCCCACCAGATACCCCCTAAATAGCCCCTAACGGGTAAATAAAGTGTTTTCCAACGAAATTGAGTCTAATTTAGTAGGAAAAATTCCCCTCAAAAAATCATCAAAATAGTAAGTCTATAGCCTTGCTAAATGGCCTAAAATCGGACAAAATAAGGGGTTTTGAAAACTGCTTTTTTTCTTCAAAAATATTCATAATATCCCACCAGATACCCCCTAAATCGCCTCTAAGGGATAAATAAAGTGTTTTCCAACTAATAAAGGTCATATTTAAGCGAAAAAACTCCTTTTAAAAAATCGTTAAAATGGTAAGTCTATAGCCTTGCTAAATGGCCAAAAATCGGCCAAAATACGGGGTTTTGAAAACTGCCTCTTTTCTTCAGAAATATTTATTTTATCCCACCAGATACCCCCTAAATAGCCCCTAAGGGGTAAATAAAGTGTTTTCAAACAAATTTGGGTCCAATTTAGCAGAAAAAATTCCCCTGAAAAAATCGTCAAAATAGTAAGTCTATAGCCTTGCTAAATGACCAAAAATCAACCAAAATCAGGGGCTTCAAAAACTGCCTATTTTCATCAAAAATATTCATAATATCCCACCAAATACCCCCTATATAGCCCTTAAGGGGTAAATAAAGTGTTTTCCAACTAACAAAGGTCATATTTAAGCGAAAAAATTCACCTCAAAAAATCGTCAAAATTGTAAGTCTATATCCTTGCTAAATGCCCAAAGATTGGCCAAAATAAGGGGTTTTGAAAACTGCCTTTTTTCTTCAGAAATATTTATTTTATCCCACAAGATACCCCCTAAATAGCCTCTAAGGGGTAAATAAAGTGTTTTCAAACAAAATTGGGTCCAATTTAGTAGAAAAAATCCCCTAAAAAAATCGTCAAAATAGTAAGTCTATACCCTTGCTAAATGGCCAAAAATCGGCCAAAATAAGGGGTTTTGAAAACTGCCTTTTTTCTTCAGAGATATTTATTTTATCCCACCAGATACCCCCTAAATAGCCCCTAACGGGTAAATAAGGTGTTTTCCAACGAAATTGGGTCTATTTTAGTAGGAAAAATTCCCCTCAAAAAATCGTCAAAATAGAAAGTCTATAGCCTTGCTAAATGGCCTAAAATCGGACAAAATAAGGGGTTTTCAAAACTGCTTTTCTTCTTCAAAAATATTCATAATATCCCACCAGATACCCCCTAAATCGCCTCTAAGGGATAAATAAAGTGTTTTCCAACTAATAAAGGTCATATTTAAGCGAAAAAATTCTTTCAAAAAATCGTCAAAATGGTAAGTCTATAGCTTTGCTAAATGGCCAAAAATCGGCCAAAATAAGGGGTTTTGAAAACTGCCTTTTTTCTTCAGAAATATTTATTTTATCCCACCAGATACCCCCTAAATAGCCTCTAAGGGGTAAATAAAGTGTTTTCCAACGAAATTAGGTCTAATTTAGTAGGAAAAATTTCCCTCAAAAAATCGTCCAAATGGTAAGTCTATAGCCTTGCTAAATGCCCAGAATTTGGCCAAAATAAGGGGTTTTCAAAACTGCCCTTTTTTCTTCAAAAATATTTATTATATCCCACCAGCTACACCTTAAATAGCCTCTAAGGGATAGATAAAGTGTTTTCAAACGAAATTGGGTCTAATTTAGTAGAAAAAATTCCTCTCAAAAAATGGTCAAAATAGTAAGTCTATAGCCTCGCTAAATGGCCAAAAATCGGCCAAAATAAGGTGTTTTGAAAACTGCTTTTTTTCTTCAAAAATATTAATAATATCCCACTAGATACCCCCTAAATCGCCTCTAAGGGATAAATAAAGTGTTTTCCAACTAATAAAGGTCATATTTAAGCGAAAAAATCCCCTAAAAAAATCATCAAAATAGTAAGTCTATAGCCTTGCTAAATGGCCAAAAATCGGCCAAAATAAGGGGTTTTGAAAACTGCCTTTTTTCTTCAGAAATATTTATTTTATCCCACCAGATACCCCCTAAATAGCCTCTAAGGGGTAAATAAAGTGTTTTGCAACGAAATTGGGTTCAATTTAGGAGAAAAAATTCCCCTCAAAAATCGTCAAAATGGTAAGTCTATAGCCTTGCTAAATGCCCAAAAATTCGCCAAAATAAGGGTTTTGAAAACTGCCTTTTTTCTTCAAAAATATTTATTGCATCCCACCAGATACCCCCTAAATAGCCTCTAAGGGTTAAATAAAGTGTTTTCCAACTAATAAAGGTCATATTTATGCGAAAAAATTCCCCTCAAAAAATCGTCAAAATAGCAAGTCTATAGCCTTGCTAAATGGCCAAAAATTGGCCAAAATAAGGGGTTTTGAAAACTAACTTTTTTCTTGAAAATATTTATTATATCCAACCAGATACCCCCTAAATAGCCTCTAAGGGGTAAATAAAGTGATTTCCAACGAAATTGGGTCCAATTTAGGAGAGAAAATTCCCCTCACAAAATCGTCAAAATGGTAAGTCTATAGCCTTGCTAAATGCCCAAAAATCGGCCAAAATAAGGGGTTTTGAAAACCGCCTTTTTTCTTCAAAAATATTTATTATATCCCACCAGATGCCCCCGAAATAGCCTCTAATGGATAAATAAAGTGTTTTCAAACGAAAATGGGTGCAATTTTGTAGAAAAATTTCCCCTCAAAAAATCGTCAAAATAGTAAGTCTATAGCCTTGCTAAATGGCCAAAAATTGGCCAAAATAAGGGTTTTTGAAAATTGCCTTTTTTCTTGAAAATATATATTATATCCCACCAGATACCCCCTAAATAGCCTCTAAAGGGTAAATAAAGTGTTTTCAAAACGAAATTGGGTCCAATTTAGGAGAAAAAATTCCCTTAAAAAAATTGTCAAAATGGTAAGTCTATAGCCTTACTAAATTTCCAAAAATCCGCCAAAAAAAGGGATTTTGAAAACTGCCTTTTTCTCAAAATATTTATTATATCCCACCAGATACCCCCTAAATAGCCTCTAAGGGGTAAATAAAGTGTTTTCCAACGAAATTGGGTCTAATTTAGTAGGAAACATTCCCCTCAAAAAATCGTCAAAATAGTAAGTCTATAGCCTTGCTAAATGGCCTAAAATCGGTCAAAATAAGGGGTTTTGAAAACTGCATTTTTTCTTCAAAAATATTTATTGCATCCCACCAGATGACCCCTAAATAGCCTCAAACGGGTAAATAAAGTGGTTTCAAACGAAATTTGGTCCAATTAAGGAGAAAAAATTCCCTTCAAAAAATCGTCAAAATGGTAAGTCTATAGCCTTGCTAAATGGCCAAAAATCAGCCAAAATAAGGGGTTTTGAAAACTGCCTTTTTTCTTGAAAATATTTAATATATCCCACCAGATACCCCCTAAATAGCCTCTAAGGGGTAAATAAAGTGTTTTCCAACGAAATTGGGTCCAATTTAGGAGAAAAAATTCCCCTCAAAAAATCGACAAGATGGTAAGTCTATAGCCTTGCTAAATGCCCAAAATCGGCCAAAATATGGGGTTTTGAAAACTGCCTTTCTTCTTCAGAAATATTTATTATATCCCACCAGATACCCCCTAAATAGCATCTAAGGGGTAAATAAAGTATTTTCAAACGAAATTGGGTGCAATTTAGTAGAAAAAATTTCCCTCAAAAAGTGGTCAAAATAGTAAGTCTATAGCCTTGCTAAATGGCCAAAAATTGGCCAAAATAAGTGGTTTTAAAAACTGCCTTTCTTCTTCAGAAATATTTACTTTATCCCACAAGATACCCCCTAAATGGCCTCTAAGGGGTAAATAAAGTGTTATCCAACGAAATTGGGTCTAATTTAGTAGGAAAAATTCCCCTCAAAAAATCGTCAAAATAGTAAGTCTATAGCCTTGCAAAATGGCAAAAAGTTGGCCAAAATAAGGGGTTTTGAAAATTGCCTTTTTTCTTGAAAATATATATTATATCCCACCAGATACCCCCTAAATAGCCTCTAAGGGGTAAATAAAGTGTTTTGCAACGAAATTGGGTTCAATTTAGGAGAAAAAATTCCCCTCAAAAATCGTCAAAATGGTAAGTCTATAGCCTTGCTAAATGCCCAAAAATTCGCCAAAATAAGGGTTTTGAAAACTGCCTTTTTTCTTCAAAAATATTTATTGCATCCCACCAGATACCCCCTAAATAGCCTCTAAGGGTTAAATAAAGTGTTTTCCAACTAATAAAGGTCATATTTATGCGAAAAAATTCCCCTCAAAAAATCGTCAAAATAGCAAGTCTATAGCCTTGCTAAATGGCCAAAAATTGGCCAAAATAAGGGGTTTTGAAAACTAACTTTTTTCTTGAAAATATTTATTATATCCAACCAGATACCCCCTAAATAGCCTCTAAGGGGTAAATAATGTGATTTCCAACGAAATTGGGTCCAATTTAGGAGAGAAAATTCCCCTCACAAAATCGTCAAAATGGTAAGTCTATAGCCTTGCTAAATGCCCAAAAATCGGCCAAAATAAGGGGTTTTGAAAACCGCCTTTTTTCTTCAAAAATATTTATTATATCCCACCAGATACCCCCGAAATAGCCTCTAATGGATAAATAAAGTGTTTTCAAACGAAAATGGGTGCAATTTAGTAGAAAAATTTCCCCTCAAAAAATCGTCAAAATAGTAAGTCTATAGCCTTGCTAAATGGCCAAAAATTGGCCAAAATAAGGGTTTTTGAAAATTGCCTTTTTTCTTGAAAATATATATTATATCCCACCAGATACCCCCTAAATAGCCTCTAAAGGGTAAATAAAGTGTTTTCCAACGAAATTGGGTCCAATTTAGGAGAAAAAATTCCCTTAAAAAAATTGTCAAAATGGTAAGTCTATAGCCTTACTAAATTTCCAAAAATCCGCCAAAAAAAGGGATTTTGAAAACTGCCTTTTTCTCAAAATATTTATTATATCCCACCAGATACCCCCTAAATAGCCTCTAAGGAGTAAATAAAGTGTTTTCCAACGAAATTGGGTCTAATTTAGTAGGAAACATTCCCCTCAAAAAATTGTCAAAATAGTAAGTCTATAGCCTTGCTAAATGGCCTAAAATCGGTCAAAATAAGGGGTTTTGAAAACTGCATTTTTTCTTCAAAAATATTTATTGCATCCCACCAGATGACCCCTTAATAGCCTCAAACGGGTAAATAAAGTGGTTTCAAACGAAATTTGGTCCAATTAAGGAGAAAAAATTCCCTTCAAAAAATCGTCAAAATGGTAAGTCTATAGCCTTGCTAAATGGCCAAAAATTAGCCAAAATAAGGGGTTTTGAAAACTGCCTTTTTTCTTGAAAATATTTAATATATCCCACCAGATACCCCTTAAATAGCCTCTAAGGGGTAAATAAAGTGTTTTCCAACGAAATTGGGTCCAATTTAGGAGAAAAAATTCCCCTCAAAAAATCGTCAAGATGGTAAGTCTATAGCCTTGCTAAATGCCCAAAATCGGCCAAAATATGGGGTTTTGAAAACTGCCTTTCTTCTTCAGAAATATTTATTTTATCCCACCAGATACCCCCTAAATAGCCTCTAAGGGGTAAATAAAGTGTTTTCCAACCAAATTGGGTCTAATTTAGTAGGAAAAATTCCCCTCAAAAAATCGTCAAAATAGTAAGTCTATAGCCTTGCTAAATGCCCAAAAATCTGTCAAAATAAGGGGTTTTGAAAACCTCGTTTTTTTTTCAAAAATATTTATTGCATCCCACCAGATACTCCCTAAATAGCCTCTAAGAAGTAAATAAAGTGGTTTCAAACGAAATTGGGTCGAATTAAGGAGAAAAAATTCCCTTCAAAAAATCGTCAAAATGGTAAGTCTATAGCCTTGCTAAATGGCCAAAAATCCGCCAAAATAAGGGATCTTGAAAACTGCCTTTTTTCTTGAAAATATTTATTATATCCCACCAGATACCCCCTAAATAGCCTCTAAGGGGTAAATAAAGTGTTTTCAAACGAAATTGGGTCCAATTTAGTAGAAAAAATTCCCCTCAAAAAATCGTCAAAATAGTAAGTCTATAGCCTTGCTAAATGGCCAAAAATCGGCCAAAATATGGGGTTTTGAAGACTGCATTTTTTTTTCAAAAATATTTATTGCATCCCACCAGATACCCCCTAAATAGCCTCTAAGGGATAAATAAAGTGTTTTCCAACCAAATTGGGTCTAATTTAGTAGGAAAAATTCCCCTCAAAAAATCGTCAAAATAGTAAGTCTATAGCCTTGCTAAATGGCCAAAAATTGGCCAAAATAAGGGGTTATGAAAACTGCCTTCTTTCTTGAAAATATTTATTATATCCCACCAGATACCCCCTAAATAGCCTCTAAGGGGAAAATAAAGTGATTTCCAACGAAATTGGGTCCAATTTAGGAGAAAAAATTCCCCTCAAAAAATCGTCAAAATGGTAAGTCTATAGCCTTGCTAAATGCCCAAAAATCGGCCAAAATACGGGGTTTTGAAAACTGCCTTTTTTCTTCAAAAATATTGATTATATCCCACCAGATACCCCATAAATAGCCTCTAAGGGATAAATAAAGTGTTTTCAAATGAAATTGGGTCCAATTTAGTAGAAAAAATTCCCCTCAAAAAATCGTCAAAATAGTAAGTCTATAGCCTTGCTAAATGGCCTAAAATCGGTCAAAATAAGGGGTTTTTAAAACTGCATTTTTTCTTCAAAAATATTTATTGTATCCCACCAGATACCCCCTAAATAGCCTCTAAGGGGTAAATAAAGTGTTTTCCAACGGAACAGGGTCCAATTTAGGCGAAAAAATTTCCCTCAAAAAATCGTCAAAATTGTAATTCTATAGCCTTGCTAAATGGCCAAAAATCGACCAAAATCAGGGGTTTTAAAAAGTGCCTTTTTCCTTTAAAAATATTCATAATATTCCCCCAAATATCCCCTAAATAGCCTCAAAGGTGTAAATGAAGTGTTTTCCAACCAGTACAGGTCATATTTAGGCGAAAAAATTTCCCTGAAAAAATCGTGAAAATATTAAGTCTATAGCCTTGGTAAATGGCCAAAAATCGACCAAAATCAGGGGTTTTAAAAAGTGCCTTTTTCCTTTAAAAATATTCATAATATTCCCCCAAATATCCCCTAAATAGCCTCAAAGGTGTTAATAAAGTGTTTTCCAACCAGTAAAGGTCATATTTATGCGAAAAAATTTCCCTGAAAAAATCGTGAAAATATAAAGTCTATAGTCTTGGTATATGGCCAAAAATCGACCAAAATCAGGGGTTTTAAAAACTGCCTTTTTTCTTCAAAAATATTCATAATATCCCACCAGATAACCCCTATACAGCCTCTAAGAGGTAAATAAATTGTTTTCAATGAATATGGGTCATAATAAGGCAAAAAAATTTCCTTCAAAAAACGTGAAAATAGTAAGTCTATAGCCTTGCTAAATGGCCAAAAATCGACCAAAATCAGGGGTTTCAAAAAATGCCCTTTTTCTTCAAAAATTATCATAATATCCCACCAAATACCCCCTAAATAGCCCCTCAAGGGGTCAATAAAGTGTTTTCCAACGAAGAAAGGTCATATTTAAGCGAAAAATTTTCCCTCAAGAAATCGTCAAAATAGTAAGTCTATATCGTTGCTAAATGGCCAAAAATCGACCAAAACCAGGGGTTTTAATAACTGCCTTTTTTCTTCAAAAATATTCATAATATCCCACCAAAAACCCCCTAAATAGCCTCAAAGGGGTAAATAAAGTGTTTTCGAACGAGTAATGGTCATATTTAGGCGAAAAAATTTTCCTCGAAAAATCGTCAAAATAGTAAGTCTATAGCCTTGCTAAATGGCCAAAAATCGGCCAAAATAAGGGGTTTTGAAAACTGCCTTTTTTCTTCAGAAATATTTATTTTATCCCACCAGATACCCCCTAAATAGCCCCTAACGGGTAAATAAAGTGTTTTCCAACGAAATTGAGTCTAATTTAGTAGGAAAAATTCCCCTCAAAAAATCATCAAAATAGTAAGTCTATAGCCTTGCTAAATGGCCTAAAATCGGACAAAATAAGGGGTTTTGAAAACTGCCTTTTTTCTTTAGAAATATTTATTTTATCCCACCAGATACCCCCTAAATAGCCTCTAAGGGGTAAATAAAGTGTTTTCCAACGAAATTAGGTCAAATTTAGTAGGAAAAATTCCCTCAAAAAATCGTCCAAATGGTAAGTCTATAGCCTTGCTAAATGGCCAAAAATCCGCCAAAATAAGGGGTTTTGAAAACTGCCATTTTTCTTGAAAAATATTTATTTTATCCCACCAGATACCCCTAAATAGCCTCTAAGGGGTAAATAAAGTGTTTTCAAACGAGATTGGGTCCAATTTAGGAGAAAAAATTGCCCTAAAAAAAAATCGTCAAAATGGTAAGTCTATAGCCTTGCTAAATGCCCTAAAATCGGCCAAAATAAGGGGTTTTGAAAACTGCCTTTTTTCTTGAAAAATATTTATTATATCACACCAGATATCCCCTAAATAGCCTCTTAGGGATAAATAAAGTGTTTTCCAACGAAATCGGGTTTAATTTAGGAGAAAAAAGTCACCTCCAAAAATCATCAAAATAGTAAGTCTATAGCCTTGCTAAATGGCCAAAAATTGGCCAAAATAAGGGGTTTTGAAAACTGCCTTTTCTTCAAAAATAGTTATCAAATCCTACCAAAGTTCTCCTAAATAGAAACTAGGGGGGTAAATAAAGTATTTTTCATTCAGAATAGGTCGAATTAGGGACAAAAAAGTTTCTTTCTAAAATTGAAAAAAGGCATGTCTATAGCCTTGTTAAATTGCCAAATATTAGCTAAAAGCAAGGGTAAGAATTTGTTTCTCTCTCGTCATTAACCATGAAGGAGAATGCCTTTATCTACCCATTATAAATAAAACATTATGATAACAAAGTAAAGTTCAATTCATCAGATTTTCTTCATCAATATTAATTAACTGTATTTCGCTTTTACAAATTCAAAGTTAGATTTCTACAAATTTTTTACAAGACAGAAAATGTAAAATCAAGTTCTTGAATTTGAGTACTACTCCCGTCCCGGGGAGGGGGTTACTTCATTGTTCGAGGTACTAGACGTGGCGCCCAGGTTTTCCAAATTAACCCATGTCTAAATTTGCAAATTTGTTGACCCATGTATAGCAAAACCATGAAATTTTTTCCCTATTTATAGCGATGTCTAAAATTTGGGGGCTGAAATTAATCTCCATTTAGCACCTGATGTTATCCTTAATATTGTGAAAAGGCTTTTGCGCTAATAATGAAAGGCATTTAACCAATTCCCACCTTTAAATTGAATCTAAATAAAGGACAATAGTCAGGTCTTAAAAAAGAAATCCACATCTCTAAGTATTCTTGGATTAGAATATCCATGTGTAGAGATTGTTCACGAAAAACAGATCCATATGTAGGGAAATTATTGCTGGAAAAGTAATCCATTTGGGAGGCACGTCTAGTATATTGAACAATGGTAGTACCCCCGGAGTACTACTGTGTAATGATTACTGCAGTTTAAAGTAGAAATTAGAAGTTAGTCCAGAAATTAGAATCTCGCAGAATGAGAATTACGTGTCTTATTAAAAAGCGTGTATGATGTAGTTAAGTTTCACAAAGAAAGTAAATTTGAAAAGAAAAGTAATTAAACAAAAAAAAAATTACGGAATTTTTCAAGGGAAGCAAAAATTTTGTTTAAAATGATACATAGGATAAATAATATTGTACGATGGAGGAAGCAAATGCTACACGATTTTTCATTTGATAAAGAGCCTAGCTCAACGTCTGGTGCCTTAAGTACCTTATTTTTGGACCTCTTTTGGTTCAATTATAGTGCTAAAAGTTCCTTAACAGTTCCTTGATTTTTAACTGCATATGTAATTTCATGACTATTATAAAGAAACACTGGTATGTCTGCTGGAAACTACTCAAGGAAACATTTGATACATGCATAACATACAATTTATGTGAGTTAAATGAATGAAACCGGGTTCCTAATTCTTGATTGTTAGGAGTGATAAAGATATTCAAAATTGAAAAGTTCCTTAGCGATTCTATCTTTAGTAGTAGAACTTTTTCGACCTTCTGCATGTAGGCTCCTTATAAAGTGGTTCTTTGTAAAAAAGCGTGTAATATATCTTGGCCTTGTGATCAGAATTTTTTGAGCATTTCTTCCCAAGATAATTCTGACCACAGTTCTGATATAAGACTCGGATTCAGCATCTTAGTTACAGTGCGGAGAAATATTTTGGTGCCTATAGTCTTCGTTGATTACACTCTTTTTTTATAAGAACCAAGAAATTCTAATCGAGGCTGGCTGTTCATCAATTTTTTCCGTTTTTGAGCCTGAAATGTTCTTAATCTGTTCTTAATTCCTTGGTTACTAAGATATCTATATTTTTCAATAAATGTCTGGGGTGGTACTAGGTTTGTGTGAAAATGTAGTCTCTTGTCTATATCTCTGTTTGCTTCCTTTTTACGTTTAGTCTGACTGTCTTACTTGCATATTTCGCTGATATTCTTAGGGCTTTTGAAAAGCCCAGCCTCAGCTTGTTCTTAATTTGTTCTAAAAATCTGGGCAGAATCCAGGCTCGTGTTCTTATAAGATTGTTCTTATAAAAAAAGAGTGTATACACGGATCTAATTTTCGGGATTTTTAAAGGATTTGATTGTGAAAAATGACGTAGGCCCTGGTCAAACGATCAAATATTGTTTGCCAAATATTTAGAGTCCAAAACTATCAAAATATTGGTTGTAAAGCATTAAAAGGCTGCATGTCAAGGAAAATGTTTGCCCGTTTTGCCACGTTGTAATGTATTGCCGGTCAAACACTTTATGTGCTTTGAATTTTTTAAAAGTATATTGCTCGGCAACTTTTGCTTGTCAAGCAAAGTTTTGCAACATGGCCAAACGTTCAAACATTGCTTGAAAAGCAAATTTCAAATTTTTGACTTTGTTCCTTTGGCCAAGGCCTTGGTGTATAAGATTTCCCCTTCCTCAAGCGATTTTTGCGGTCAAATCCCTTATAAATGTTCAAAATTTCATCACTATAAAATCAACATCGTTGATTCTAGAAGGAGGAAAAATTGCCTCAACACTAAACTTAAGATGCTGAAATTCGAATCTGAGATCAAATTTTTTGAAGGATTTTTTTTAATTTTGAAAAGGAGTTGAAAACGTGTAGGAAATAGATGAATGTATTATTTAAATTATAAAAATAATAAAGTGAGATGCATTGTCTTTGAAGGCAGTAAAAATATGTTTATCAGAATAAGTTCTATTTACTTGACAAACGTGCTCTTTCTACTTCATCAAATGTTAGTGGCCCACCTGGCAATTTCACTAAGTCCATTTCTTCTGTTAGGATATGTTCCGCTTCAGCTAAAATGGAAAACATTATCTCTCATAAGTCTTAAACATCTAAAATTTTCCCCGGGGGGTACTTCAATGTGACCATGATTAGACGTGAATCTGGACTTTGACCAAAGGACCCATTTGTATGATAGGACTTTCAAGGATTTCTGACCCATCTGCATGAAAATCGGGAAATTTCAAGCCCTTGTGCATTAGTTTGGCTGAATTTAAAACACTTTTACAGTGGTAGAATGCACGCAAAGTCTCGCTTTTTCCTGATTTTGTTTGTTGTGACTTATGTTGAATTTGTTTTATGTTTGATTTGAAAGATAAGATATTTCCATTTACAATACTCACTTCTAATTCTTTGTATCTTATTTCCATATGCAAGATGAGCTTGATAAGCCACAATGAATGACAATGGGACAAATGGTACCAGAACTCCAGGTTTTTTGCTCTTTGCAAATCTATAAAAATTAAGAAAATTACGTAGTTTACTTGCACAATGCAACATCAAAATATCCTTATGCATTATGCAGTTTAATAACAAGACCTAGAAAATAATGGCTTTTAGTTTTGCATCTAGGGGGGTTCTAAGAATGTTTAACTGACAGGATGTGCCCCCAAAATTCTCATGATACCCCACCACAATAGTATCCCCCATTGTACTGAATATACTGTATATACAGAATACACAGAGATGCCTCCCCACAGCAATCATGGTATCTAACCATAGACATCTTCATTCCATTCACTATACTGAATATTCCCCATGGCAATCATGATGCCTCCTCACAGTAATTATGATATCCCATGCCAGACATAATGGTATCCTCCAATCATACTGAATATCTGCCAGTGTACTTAGAGATGCGTCCCTCACTGCAATCAAAATATCTCACTATGGCAACCATAGTACCCTGTATTGAAAACCCCATCAGCAATCATGATGCCTTCCCATCACAATCATGGTTTCCCACAGCAGGCATCATGATATCCCAACATGTTATGAATATCTGCCATAAAAAATAATAAAATGTGACCCTATAGTACTGAATAGGTGCCAGTGTTCTCAGAGATGCAAACCCCACAGCAATCATGATTTCCCCAACTGCACTGAAGAACCCAATTATACCACACATCTCCAACCATACTCCACACATGTAAACATGAGGCTGAGGAGTACCCTTGAAAGATTAAACACATGGATGCTTCAGCCAAAGTCTCTATTGACGGAATAAAATTTATCTTACCCTACAAACATCCCAAAAGATGAAAGTGCGTAAAATGCTGCAATCCAATCAAACATTTCTCTAGCTCTTGCTACTTGTGTTGCCATTTGTTTTTGAAACATCAAACGTTGCATGTTCATCTGTCGTTCCATCTACAAATCAAGAAGAAATTTCAAATGATATCCTTCACATTTTTTAAAAAGCCCCACATAAGGATAAATAGCCTGTACTATACTATGCATATCTTTTAGATGACCAAACCTTGATCATCAACCAAGCTGACTCGCAGTGTCAGGAGATAAAAGAGGTCAGGGGTCAGGGTTTGAGTACTAGCCACTGAAGCATCAAAGCAAGGGTTGAGGTTTCATTAATTAATCTTGTTCTGAAATCCGAACCTTGTCCTCAGGCCCCAAATCGAATTTCCTGAAATCTCAAACCGTCAAATCGATTTGGGCCCTGGTACTGGCCACAAAAATCTGCCAAAATACTGGCAAATTTGGCCTAGGCATCAAAACATGATGAAGATTCTGAAAGCAGATATTCTTCGAAAGGAAACTCAAAGAATTTCATTGATAACTATCAGGCAAGATACAATATCTCATGTAATATCATTATTTGGTTTTTATTTTTACATAGTTTTCGGCCTATTTTGGTGTGAAATTTTGAAGAAACTGTGACGTCACTTAAAATTTCTATTGTTTGAACAGCCAATCAAATTGCGAATAGACAAGGCCGACACCAGGGTCGAATATGGACAGCGGAGTTTCACGTAGAGGCCTATTCACCCTGGGGACGAGGTTGCTGAAATCCAGGTACTGACAGGCACCAAAGGTACTTATCTCGTAGAAGATAGGTGCTATTTTTGTCCAAACAAAGGACAGTACCTACTTTTGATCGATTGAAAATGCCAAGACTATCCTTTTTTTGAACAAACACAATAAAAGAAAGCCATATTATAATAGCACCTATCATTTCTCACTAGATAAGTACCTTGGATGCCTGAAAGCATACTGCACTTTCTAACTTTAAAAGGTGTTCATGTTGCTGCTGATTGCATTTACACGACCTTGCTCCATGTTCCTGCCTGACTGACGATTGATGTTGTACAACCCTGCCCTCTCCCTCCTCTAATACCTACCGTTGCTCTCTGTGTCGCAATCATAAATTCCTGGTTCTTTCTCATATTTTCATCCATGGATTCTTTCATCGTTTTACCAATTACAGAACCCATTTTGGCAATGTTTACAGTATGCTGTAGCTTTTAGAAGTGAACCAAAAATGTCAACAATGTTTGCTTGCAGTGTTGGTTCCAAATCATCAATGCTGATATGCTGATTGACGATGGTTAACATGCAGCGTTTTAAGAATTGGAAGCGAGGCTTGCGCTCGTTGAGCGCGGAAAAGCAAAAAGCAACACCAATCGCAAGCACTCTCTTTCGAAATGTTCAATGAGCGCAAGGGTTCCAGCCCTTGAAATCGAACTTACTGCTGATACACTTGGCTGTGACTCAGCCAAGCCAGCTCGCACGATATCGCATTATAGAGGAGCAGAAACAGGAAGCGCTGATTTTTTTGAGCCGACTCACACCTTTCACAATAAGAAGCGGAACATCTGGAACGGAACGGTCCAAACAGGTGCTCGCGATAGAGATAAAGTAACTCACTTCCCGGAACGAAAAGTGGGTCTTATTATAGTTCTCGTGTGAACACTGGTAAAAGTTGTATTTCTTTCTGGTCCAATTCCATATCGTTCCGCTCCATTCTTGTAATCTTTCACATAAGAAAGACCAGGCCACTGCGTTCTTCTTCGGTAATAAAGCGCAACCCGTCCGCAGATCCCGAGGTGTTCTGAATACTCTTGCGCACAGTAAAAAAAAAAAATGGCTCATTTCTTCAGCGCAACACCGCCGCAGCGGGTGGAACAGTGAGCGCTACATGCTGACTTTAACGTAAGCGCAGAAAATATTCTCGCGCCTTTTCTGAACCATTCCAATTGCTTGTTTGCACCAAGCAGAACTCTGCAAAACTCTCAAGCACTAGAGGCGTCAATAAATAAGAAACCGAGATTCAGTGCAATTCACATATCTCTTTGCAATGTTAATCATACTTTGCATTTACTAGTAAATTTATTTCATTTCATATCTCATATCGTTATTTACAGTGTTCAACAATTGTAGAATTATTTCAGATTTGAAAATAAACTGCCAAAAAACACCACCAACATTGTAACAAAACACTAGTGAGGTCAAATTCGGAGGGAATAAAACCTGAAAATCTCCAAAAAACTTTCAAGAGCTTGTACTATGACTTGCTCAGGGAAAATCGAAATCGGTTGTATTCATTTATTCATTCATCTTTACATCACTGGACCAGCCCCGTTCGAATCCGTCTTGTCAACAGCAAATGCTATACAAGGTAGGATTTAACAGGAAAATTAAATATCTATACACTATTCATGCATTCAATTCACCTTTACATCACTGCACTAACCCCCGTTCGAATCCGTCTTGTGCGCAGCAAATGCTATACAAGACAGGATTTAACGGGGGAATTTAAATATCTTTACACATAAATAGTTGAAGTCAACTTTTATTTACAAAATAATATTAAAATTAGTCTGTCTAGAAAACCAAGATGAACAAACAACAAACATTCATTAATTAGCGAAATTAAAGTCGACAATCTAAACGGCTAACTAACTAACAAAATGGACACAAACCAAGTCTCTATATACATGTTTACAGCGAATTTTAAATAACTAATTTATTAATCTAAGACAAGGAACGTGTTAAATGGAGGAAAACTGACTCTTCATTTACAAATTCGTTGGTGGCCAAATGATCAAAAATTGGTTGATAAACATTTAAAATTTGTTTGGCAAAAATGTCTGACCTTGTCAAACAACGTTCGATCGTTGTCAAACAATGTTTGGCCATTTTCAAACAATGTTTTACTGTTGCCAAACAATGTTCGGCCCTTGCCAAACAATGTGGCCATTTTAAAACAATGTTTGACCGTTGCCAAACAATTTATAACTATTGTCAAACAATTGCCAATATTTGAGCATTGCCAAAAATGTTTGAGCGTTGCCAAACAATGTTTGAGCATTGCCAAATAATGTTTGATTGTTGCAAAACAATGTTTGACCATTGCCAAACAATGTTTGGCCGTTGCTAAACAATGTTTGGCCGTTGCCAAACAATGATTGAATGTTGCCAAACAATGTTTGGCCGTTGCTAAACAATGTTTGGCCGTTGCCAAACAATGATTGAATGTTGCCAAACAATGTTTGGCCGTTGCCAAACAATGATTGAATGTTGCCAAACAATGTTTGGCCGTTGCCAAACAATGATTGAATGTTGCCAAACAATGCTTGAGCATTGCCAAATAATGTTTGATTGTTGCAAAACAATGTTTGACCATTGCCAAACAATGTTTGAATGTTGCCAAACAATGTTTGGCCGTTGCCAAACAATGTTTGAATGTTGCCAAACAATGTTTGAATGTTGCCAAACAATGTTTGAATGTTGCCAAACAATGTTTGGCCGTTGCCAAACAATGTTTGAATGTTGCCAAACAATGTTTGAATGTTGCCAAACAATGTTTGAATGTTGCCAAACAATGTTTGAATGTTGCCAAACAAT
This sequence comes from Chrysaora quinquecirrha, assembly GCA_014526335.1. NCBI lineage: Eukaryota > Metazoa > Cnidaria > Scyphozoa > Semaeostomeae > Pelagiidae > Chrysaora > Chrysaora quinquecirrha. The sequence goes on from JACTAT010000122.1 coordinate 729,120, forward strand.
GTTTGACCATTGCAAAACAATATTTGAGGGTTGCAACACAATGTTTGACCATTGCTAAACAATGTTTGACCATTGCTAAATAATGTTTAATGTTGCCAAACAATGTTTGAATGTTGCCAAACAATGTTTGAATGTTGCCAAACAATGTTTGAATGTTGCCAAACAATGTTTGAATGTTGCCAAACAATGTTTGAATGTTGCCAAACAATGTTTGAATATTGCGAAACAATGTTTGACCATTGCAAAACAATATTTGAGGGTTGCAACACAATGTTTGACCATTGCTAAACAATGTTTGACCATTGCTAAATAATGTTTAATGTTGCCAAACAATGTTTGAATGTTGCAAAACAATGTTTGATCATTGGCCATGTCGAAAAGAGAAATGGCTGGGCAGTGCTCTAATTAATTTAAATACTTTTCTGCTTGTCACAAACAAAAAGAGTTTGACAAGGAATGTTTTAGGCCCAGGCATTACGATCAAACAATCTTTGCGTATCAAGCAATGTTTGAACGTTCGGCCATGTCACAAAACAGAATTTGCTGTCTGAAATTGCTGACAGGCAGAAGGGGAATTTTCTGGGTGAGAGGAGCTGAACGAATCAAATGAAAATACTAAATAATAATAAATGAAGTTGTTAAATAAACTTAAATAGTTATGTTAACGAATAAGTTAACATTAAAGCGAACCTATGTTTGGTTTTATGAAAGATGTAATAATAATTGAAACAATGATAATAATAATTGCTGTGAAAATTCTGCGTTTGAACCGGAAAATAAATAACTCGAAACAACTGCAAAGGGCTCATGGCAACACAAGATTGCACTTAGAACACTTTGCTGCAAAATCATTCATTGATTAGCCCATGCATAGCAATATATTAGACTCTTTGGAGCCGAAAGCTTCAAAATTTCATTTTTTCAAGGTTTCGAGGTTGTTAACAAGATTCGAAACATTTAAATTAACCTATAGAGCATAGTAATTTACTGAAAGAAACATGTTCATGTTATCTAAATTACAAAAATCTAATCAAGCTTCGAGAAAGTTAATTTGTTAATCCTAAGATAAGTCAAGTGCTTCTAGAGTTATCACAACAACGTATGATCGGTGCAGTATCTCTGAAGAGACCAGTAGTAGCATAATTTGGGTATCATCAAAACCTGACTGTGTGCAAGGCATTCCTTGTATATTCGCTTACTCTGGCAAAGACCAGAGGGCAGAGACGAAACTTTTTGCGTTTATAAACACAGATAACGGTTTTGTGTGTGTTTTGCTGTTTTGCAATTTGAAGAGTTTATTTTAATATCTACTATATTGTGGTGCTTTAAAATTTTGCCGTCTTCAAAAACTAGTAGCCAAAATAACGGACTTCTGAAAACGTTTGACTTATGAGATTTTTCTAACAAATTTACGAGAATCTGCGAAGTCATAAAAAGCTCTGCTTGAGATGCAGACGGTCAAGAAGCTTTTAAATCTGACGTGTTAGTCAAGGAGTTCCCAGAAGGAAATGTTTCTTCAGAATAATAGGCTTTCAAATCAGATTTTCAGGCACAAGTTCCAAAACGGCCAGTTTTTTCATCAAAATTCTAACGGAAAATTGGCGAGGGGAAGACTTTGGAGCCCAAGGAGGTCACTGAGGCACCTTCAATACGGGGGAATCCATCCTAATTTTAGGACGCTGACTCTTCTTGAAATGAGTACGGATTTCTCGGTAATGATAACTGCATAATTTGTTGTCTAGGAGAAATTCAACGAAACACACTATAAGAATGCTACACAGTGCAACATCTACGGATAGTGGAGTGATAGTTTGATGATATCTCTCAACTCGCAGATCTAAAAAGCTTATTCTTTCGGGCGCGGATTGGTTTTTTTCGGATTGACCACCCGAATATATGCTACTTGAGTGCGTTCCCTAGGGATAGAGATAAATGAACGTTTCCCCAGAGAAACTGCATGGGGCGCAAAATGTGGGCTGGCAATTTGTTAACTATTACAACAATCAAATACATCACATGACCACACTATTACTAGAACTCGACTGTTGATGTTGCATGACTGGTTTGGTCTCATCGCACGTGCTACCATTATCTGATGAGCTATCATCAGGGACATTCATCAAACCAGGGTCCTTGATTAACTCTTCACGCTCACAGTAATTGATATTATCGAAATCTTTGCTTGGCCATTTGTGTGTGCCATTAGCATTGAATTTGACAGTCTGTACTGACAGGAGTTCTTTGTCTCCTTGTTGGAATGTGATACTGAGATTGGCCTCGTTTCTGCGTCTCTTGTAGACGATAAGAACGATTATGATGATGATTAGAATAACAAACGCGATACCTGATACGATGCCGGCGATCAGTGGGCTTTTATCTGTTTCTTCTTTCTTATTATGCGATGATGATGGATTGAACAAGACAGAATCTGAAATGAAATAATCCATCCATTAGCTAATTATTCAGACGATGTCCCCGAGAGCCTTTGGGATAAATTCCCCAGATATCATTGCATTTAAGCTATAGAACAAGAAACTGCAAAGATAGCAGTATGCCAAGATACAACTTTGAATATGTAAAAAACAGATTTCATTATTCAGCTCTTACTGCTTGGAACAGCATCCAAAATGGCACAAGGGAGCTGCCAACCGTCCCCCACTTCAAGAAATTGTAAACTTCATTTGAAGGAAGTATTAAGGAACTTTTGGTGCTACAACTTTATCAAAAGAGATAAAAAATAAGGAACTCAGGCCCCGTTTTCACTATACCGGATAGCTATCAGAGCGCTGTGCCGTGCTTTAACCCATATCAGATGAGCAAGTGTTTCACTATACCAGATAGCCGAGAGAATAGAAAATCCCAATAGTCAATCCCATCTCACAATGGATGTCAATTACACCTGAAGCGGAGTGATTTTCAAATCACTTACAAAACGGAGTGATAATCACTCCTATTTTATTATCGTTTCGTATCGGATAGCTCTAGCATAGTGTAAACACAAACAAACCCCTATCAGATAAGAAAATCAAGCCGCTCCGAAAGCTATCTGGTATAGTGTAAACGGGGCCTTAGGAAAAACGCCTTGAGTAACTGTAGCTTCTTCAAAAAAAATAACGCGTATTCCATAATAGCCTGGTGGACAGGCTTTTGACATTTTGCCTACCATATTTTCTTAAATAAGCACCCCGTTTGGTTTGAGCTGCCTATCAGGTTAGCCCCTGACGCCACTTTTATAGTGTAGGTGCAAGCTCTTAAAGGGATGAATCAAGAGACGCCTTTTGCTACTGCAAAACTTAATTTCTTTAGAATGCTACTTCATCCATAAATTATCAAATAGTTGCTCCTCTTTGAGAGGGGTTGTTCAGTAAGCGCCCGGGCGCAAAATCAAAGAAACACTAATTTTGGGGGCCGTGCCTAATCAAAAATCAAATCTTTAGATGAAAAAAAGAAGAAAGGGCCACTTACTGCATTTCTTCAACAATTCATCTTCTTCATTTGGACAGTCACTGATTCCATCACAAACTTTCGATTCAGGTATACATTCTCTGGAGACGAACACATGAATTCATTCTCTTTGCAACCTAAAGAAAATATATACTAGTTAGAACCTTGCATCTTCAATCGCCAACACAACTCTAATTTGCATAACTCTAATTTGCATTGTCTGTTCTGAAGAATAATTGAGAAGACTGTTTTTTCGCTTCTTAAAAGACCATTGTACAAACTCGTGTAAAGAACATCTGTACGATTTGTTTCATTCGTTGTTTCAACGATCGAACGGTCAAACAATTGTTGTGAAACAGTCAAACAATTGTTGTGAAACAGTCAAACATTTGTTGTAAAGTTGTAAAGCAAATTTTAAATGTTGGACCAACAATGTTTGATCGTTTGACCTGGGCCTTAGCCTCCACTGGCGCAAATTTAACGAAAACGTCAATGGATGAAGCAAACGAAAAACTGTTGAAAATTAAGTAAAAGCAGAGAGTAACAAAATTAATCGAAATAATCAAAGACAAGAATAAAGAGTTAATTCGATAAGCAAAATTAACTATATTAATGTGTCAAAATACCATTAAATTAAAGAACTTAAAGTTAGAGAATTAGAGGTAAAAGTAAAAAATTATTGTTATAATGAAAATTAACCATTTCATTGAAATTAATCGAGGTAAGTATCCAATCAAGTTGTTTAAGTTAAAAATTAGGAACTTATTTTATTAATATACCTTGAGGTTTACTCGTGGTTTTAGCTGCAGCTTTGGATGCTGCAAGGGTTGTAGATGATTTCGTAGAAGTAGTGATTACTGAAATTCCAATGAATTATATTAATATTAACCTATTAAAATGGTGTGGACAGTATTATTATGGCCTTGAGTTAGGAAAATTCGTTTTGGATGAGGCAATATGCCTAGTAGTTTGATTGTCGTTTCACCAAACAGAATTTCTTAATTGCGAGAAACAGTGGAAATATCTCTGGACACTCTTGACAAACTTAAATGTTTTTTCGTCTGACACTCTTCCGATTTTAAACGTCAGAAACAGATCGAAACAATTGACCAAGCCAGAATTTTTACCGAGATGCGGATCGAAATGCACCAATCAGATAGTGAAGCCGAATTTGGCGTTTTAAACCAATCAGCCTGCCGGATACAGCGGGAAAATTTTAAGTATGTGTTGTCCAGAGATGTTTCGGCTGTTTCACCCCGGATAATGGGATATCATCAGTACAGTGGAGGGATAACATTAGTACGGTGGAGGGTTTTCAGTACTGACTGTGCTCTACTGATGATGTTCCTCCACAGTACTGAATATCATCCACTGTACTGCGCACCCTCCACTGTACTGCACGTACATTACCCGGGGTGTGTTTCTCGCAATTTTAAAACATAATATCTGGAAAAATTTCTAAGACGGGAAATTTTTAGCATGTTAATAATTGAAATAATTTGAAATCAGGTTAAAGCGAGGTTAGTTCGTTGTTATAAATAAGGTTATGGATTATAGTATTTTCAGGGTTAGTTTAAGAATTAATCTGCAAAGCCTGGTTCTCATTGGTAGTAAGAATCAATGACATTGGTTCGAGTATTTGGAATTTCACACCTTCATTTCAGGACACCCTATAGATTGAGCAAAGAAAATTTAGAACAGTCACCACTCTCTGAATGGCCTAAAAAACAGGCTTCGCAAAGCCGCGTTCATGGTTGATTAGCCGTCAAGGCGGTGAAATAAGATGCGCAAGATCGCGCAACACGGAAAAAGGTCTAATGCGAGTTCCAATAAGAGCAAAACGCGTCTGGCATATGAGGATGGTGAACGTAAAATGGTGTTTTAACGCCAGTCACCAGGATCTCAGTAGCAGGTTAACTAATCGAGACCTCGACCCTGGCTGTGACGCTACCCTGGCTGGGCTCAAACCCTGACCACACTAAGCTCGTGAAACCACGAGTCAGCTGGATTACACCACGACGCCACAGCAGCTTCAAAGAATGGGGTGGCTGGTGAAATTATTCATACTAGATCGAATAGGAAATTCTCCTGTATGTGTTTTAGCCTACGGTATTGGTCTGGTACCAATCTTACTTGGTAAAGACAAATCCCAACTGATTTAAATTTTAGAGGCTTATTACCACCAATGAGAACCAAGGTTAGTGTATTGTATTGTATTTTATTGGTTTAGTGTATTGTACAAGTATATACCTGGCTTATCTGTTTTTAATTCAGTGTCTGATTTACCCTCTGCTGATCCAGAAGTTTTAGTACTTTTCGCAGTAGTTATTACTAAAATTGCAATATAACATACTGAGTTAATATCTACTGATGCGATATCGCAAAGAAAATGATATTGAATGTTAATTATTTCAGAATTGCTAAAGATGGCGGAAACATTTCAAGAAAATATTTTGCTAGTTGCTGCAAAGTTTACGTGTGAATGTTAGTTTATTCATACATTTTCAAATAATTGCTCCTCTCCTCTTTTAAACGGATTTCTAAACAAGGGCCCGGGTGCTTAATCGAGGCAATAAGGTATCAGACCCTTGATGACTGAAAGGGCTTTAAAGTAGACATGGCTAGCTACCGCAGAAATATTTCCGCTATTTTTAACAATTAATGTTTGAATTGAAAGTTGTTTTATCTGATTACCTGTTGATACTGGTCGATTTGTAGTTACTAATGGTGCTTTTGTGGCTGGCATTACTGTGAATGAGGAAAACATTGAACAGATACAAGAAGAGATTTACGTTTGCGGAACAAATCATATGCTTCAATTAACTGATTTTGATTTCACGAATGTGCAAGCATTGGTGTTTTATATCACACAGGTTAAGTACTTTTAAGGGCTAAAGAATCACACACTAAAAGAAGAAAAGAGACAAGAGCGCCTCTACATACACTTCGCGAAAAATGCCAAGGGTAGTAAAGGTGAACGTGAAATTGTCATTTTAGCGCCAAATTTCATTTAATTTCAGAAGTAGGCATTTTATCAATAGGATGCCACAAGTAAAGGAGACGTCGCCAGCAGTGAAGGAACCTGGGCACAAGCTATTTTCCCACGTCTTGACATTCGACGCTCTGAAGACAACGTCAAATTTGTCGTTTACACATTCTCATGAACGCCAAAGTTTGCATTTCTCTGGAAGCTGCCACAGCAAATTCCAATCCAGCGGAAGATTGCGATTAATGTTTCTTAAGAGAGTATTTCGGATTGTAGAAGTTAACGAAAAATGTATGCAAACGAAGTTTTGAGGTCTGCAAGAAAACAAACTCACCGACATCACATGTTTTGCCATCTGGTAACAGTTTAATTTCAGTTGGACAAGCACAAGTATATCCACTTTGCGAGATTGAACTAAGAAGACAAAGATGACTGCAACCACCGTTGTTCACTGCACAAGGATTAAGGCCTTAAAAAAAACAAATATTAACAACGTTAGGATAGGAGGTCTTAATTCGATATTAGCCAAAGCAAGATCATTCAAAACAAAAACGGTGACCAAAAGGGCAATCCAAGATCAGGCCTAGGGTTTATCTTTCCCCAGTGTTGTTTAACTTGCATAACATACTCCTTGAAAAGGGTGTCTCCTTTGGATTGAGCAGCAGGTTGGTCCTTTGATTGTATATTCATGGTCGCACAAAATTGATCCGGTTGAACTTTTCAAGACATGTTTTGGCTTGTTGCCAATGTCGCAGCACGTAGCCGATTCTTTTGAATTTGCGACGCAACACGTTGCATTGTTTTTGCGCGTTTTCCTGGACATTTTAAGGACCGATTATTCATACGGCGCAAGCTGATTGTCGCAGAACTTCAGTCATAAAGTTTTTGTTGTAGCATGTAGCCACCTCAGATTTCTCAGAACAGTACATTTTCAGGTATGCCGCGTCGCCAGGACAGGTGAAAAATGACACGTGTTGCCGCAGCTAAAGGGGCGCGAAAAGCAAAACAAACCTTGTTCTTGAGCGACTGGATGATAAACTTGAATATCCATAGGAGAAAAGAAACCATCTTGAAACTCGTATTTCTCTTTTCCAGTGAACTTATTCGCCCTGAAAACTTGTCTTCCTTTGTAGTTCGTCCAATAAACATAATCCTCAAATACAGTCAATCCGAATGGATGTTCGATATTCGAGGCAACTGTAACCATATTTGAGCCATCTAGATTTGCTGATCCAATGTAACTCTTTTTACCATCAACCCAAAAGATACGATCAGAGGCGAAATCAATAGCAAGACCGTTAGGCCATCCGAGGTTCTCAGATGACACAACGACTCCTCTCTGTTGACCATCCATGCTCATTTTTTCAATCTTTGGAACTGCTCCCCAATCAGTCCAGAAAACAAGGCTAGAAGAGAGAAAATTCGTTATTGATACATGAATGATATATCAATTTCTATTGCATTTGACGCCAGGCTTACATCTGCTCTGGAATAACCATCTCTTGGGCACAACGATCAAATCCTGGTTCTGAGATGCCACAGACAATGGACAATCATGGCCTTCCAATGCCACGATTTATGAGCTGCATTAAAAGACAATTTCACTATTTTCTACGAGGAAAAATTTTACAGATGAAATTGGCTTACATTCATTCGAATCTGGATTATCTAAAACATTTGTTTCTTTGATCGAAATTTCATTTCCCTTTGTCAAGATTTCATATGTAAATGCTGCCTACTACCAACAACTAGTTAGAAAGAACTTATAGGACGCAGTTGATCGCGGTCGCAGGAATGCTCATGTCGACTGCAACTGATGGGAATCAGTTGTTAACAAATCGCAGAAGGAAGACATGCCCGACTTCCTGGAATTGTACGCCGACTAATTGCCGTCAGAAAGGAACTAGTTGAGAACTAGCTAGTTGCCAGAGTCCCTATGTCGACATCTCAGTTGCGATAAATTAGTTACAAATATCGCCGATTAGCAGTCGGCTACTTGTCGTGACTTTGCGCAGTGTATACATAAGCCTAACTAAGAGCACAAATTCCGTGTTTCTGAAATTGCAGAAGTAAAGATCGAACTTAACAAGCATTTTACAGCATAACACAAAGCATGTTAGCTAAAAGCACTTACCGTTTCATAGGATGAACGGCAACTGCTCTTGGTTGATCGACTTTTCTATGCGCCAAAACAAGTCTGTGAGAGCCATCAGCGTTAGCAACTTCAATACAACTACCATCTATAATCAAGGTACAGTATGATCAGTAAACAAAAAATTACAAAATACTATAATGCCAACAAACAAACAAACAAACAAAATTGCCTTATAGTTCGAAATTAATTTTATACACAAATAGCTACAGCGAATGAAACTAATGTGGCAAACACTTAAAGCGAATTATGGAAAACTGAAACAAAATTGGAACTTTCTAGATTTATGCCTTGTTTTAGTTCTATTTCGCATTTTATCCTCAAGAGTGTCAGACGAAAAAGCTTTCAGAAATATGCCTCTGATTCATACATGTATCTCTTTTGACAATGATGACGTCACGCACTCAATTTCAACAACAGAAAGAAACAACGACGCTTCGCATTCCAAATGGTTTATGCAAATATGTTCATTGCTCTGCTTTCAATGCTCCTATGGCGATTTTCCGTTTTCGTGTGGAAAGTTTTGAAAACTCTCATAGCGTGGACGTAGATTTTTCAGAAAAGGATAAAAAAGTTTGCATTAAAAATATCCGTTAACATGTAGACAGGTCCTAGAATAAATTAATAAGCGAATGGAACTAACATTTCTGAAGAGTATTAGACCAATAGATCTTTTTGCCAATCCAATCATAAGCAATTCCTTCTGGTTTATTAACATTAGTGATGATAGTTTCAACTCGAGATGAATCGGTTAAAGAGGCTCTTGCTAACGTCTGATTGATGTTATCGGCCCAGTATACAGTCTTGCTTTGAGTGTCTACATCGATAGCTATTGCACTGCGAATGTGTTTCGCATGGACAACTGCTTTGTAATGTCTTCCATCTGTTTGGATTTGTCGAATGTCAGCGCGGTTTGAGAATATCAGAACTGGAATTGGTCCTAAAAGATCAAGGAAAATAGAATTTGAATATATAGAACAAACATTTTTCAAGGTCCTCCAGCTCAAGACATACGATCAAACCAAGGAGCATTCATTCTTCCACAAGGCATACGAGATTCCTGTTGAAACAAAAAAATTTCCAGGGGGTTCCATGAAATAAATGAAAATTACAGCCAGGGTGTGCGAGCTTTTCGAGGAGTGAACTTCCCCTCGGATCAAACATTGTTTGACAAACATTTGAAATTCTTTTTTCAAACAAAATGCTTTAAACATCGCTTATCCAGCATTTTTTGATGGCATCAAGTATTAACTATTTTTTCACTGTTTCGATAACACATGGCAATAAAATTGGATTATTTTGATTGCCACGCAATGTTTGTGGCGTTTAAAAAACATACTTTGATAAGCAAATTTCAAATGATTGACACACGTTTGATTTTATTGCTAGGGCTTTTAGTTGGAGAGTGCAGTCTAGTCTCACTAAAGCTTTAGCTGAAGAACAACTTTGACATAGAACGAACCTTCAGCTCGGCAGTGATGCAGATCCCCATCTAGTTTATAGCCTTTCGAACAGAAACACTTGTATGATCCTTTCAAATCGATGCATTTCTGACTGCAGAGTCCATGTGTATGGCATTCATTTGTATCTACAAATCAAAACAGAAGCAAATCTCTATATTTGACAGTGAGCGAGATCACAATAGGGAGCTTAAAAGCATAATTTATAAACGTAAAAACGTGCTGAAACTAGCAAGAACGAGCTATTGAAATTGAAGTTGAGGGCCAAACGACCTGAAACAACCTTATATGCAAGCAACGAAGTGAATTCAAGGAATCCTGCTGTTCTTCACGCATTTTCACATTCTTTCGGGAAGTGAAGCTTTATAATAAATCGCAAGACTATGACGTCAACAAAAACGATACTGATTTTTTAAATTTTATGAGGAACGATGAAGCAGTATATCCAAAAAATTTTCCTTTTAAATCAGCTAAAGAAAAAGGCTAATAACAGGCGGTGGCACTTATAACCATCAACACAATGGGGTTGCATTTTAAGTATTTTCCTTCAATTTCCTTAGAACCCAAGAAAAGTTTAGGAAGAAGCAATAATACAAAGAGGATTGCATTTCTTACTGATGCATGTTTTGTTATTGCTGGCCAGATGATATCCATTGCGGCAGGTGCATTTGTAACCAATTTTCAAATCAACACAGTTGTGAGAGCATCCATGATTGCCTTTTGCACATTCATTCACACCTGCAAGCAATCATAAACGATGTTAGACTGCTACGTAATGACTCAGTCAAAGAGCTTTACTGCTATGTCATGAAAATCGAACATGAAAAAGTTTTCCTTGAACAAACAATCTGCTAAGTTCACATCACAATCTAGTTACAAAACAATTTAAGAGTTACAGTTGACATCCGCTATCTCGACTGCCCGCTATCTCGAACATTCGCAATCTCGAAACGATTTTCCATTTCCCCCCTCGTGTTGGTATAAGGGTTTGTATAGAAAAATCATCCGCTACCTCGAACCCCGTTATCTCGAACATTCGCTGTCTCGAACCATTTTCGATTTCCCATGTAGGAAAACCTGCTGTTTATCTCGAACTTTGCCAAATTTTCTGCTGAACTGGAGAAAGAGACAGGCTGAAAATATGTATAAGTTCGCCTAGCGGAGCGGGAATGGCAGCAGCTAAGTGATATGCTGCCCATGTATACAAAAGATGAAGCTGTTCTCCTTTGAGATGTGCTGCATCGCCATTATCTCAATTTCACCAATAGTAGGGATGAAAGCAGATGAGCTTCGACTCCTATGTAAAAAATACCAGACTTGTTTGATGAAATTTGGGATCAGTAACCCTGCATGTTAATGGGGATTCCTTTTCTGACTTAAAAAATATAGTTTTTTATATTTATGCGGGGCATCCGAACATTCGCTATCTCGTACAAATTCCAGTTTCCCTTGAGAGTTCAAGATAGCGGATGTCAACTGTAGTGTAATTAAAGATACGGGAAGTCAAGCAACTAATAATGTTGAAGAGGTTGAAAGGATATGAATTACTTTATCATTCACGACCCATTATTTTATCCCATGATTTTATCACGTTTTATTGAAGTAATGGCCATGATAATCATCGCTTATCATGACAGGTCTTTGGTATTCACTGGGGCATCGTTTCTGAGAGCTCCATGTCCCATCATTATGTCCCAGAAACAGCAGAAACAAAGCTGAGAGTTCAGAAAGAAGAGGAAAAGAGATATAGCTCACCACACAAGGCTGGCTCATCACCACCATTAGGACAATCTTTCTTGCCATCACACACAAGACTTTGATGAATGCACACAGTTTTGTTACTTGGGCATCTAAAGGTTGTTGCTGAACATCTTTGCTTCAATGCTAAATTAATAAAATATACCAATAAAACAGAAAAATGCTCTCATTATGTTTATTAAAAATTCATTGTGGTATCCTTAATTATCCTTCAATTGTTGTTTGTTTACTGTATTTTCCTGGCAAAGCACTTGCATTGCAATACAAAGAAAATACTGCAAGATAGATGAAAATGGCAGCACTTAAAACTGTAAACATTTGTAAACAGGAAGAAATCCTGATACTCAGCAAATCTGAAATTCTGTTAAAAGTAGTGAAGAAAGACACGAAACAAAATGTCATATTCAAGATAAAAAGCATTATAAAGAAGTGCGCCTGGCGTAACCTGTTTACAGTTAGGTTCTGTAAAAGAATTATCTTTCAAAAAGAGCCTGCAAATGGTCTATCTCCTTATTCAAACATCTTCGCACTTAACAAAACTTCGAAGTTGGAAGGAAGGGTCATCACTGGAGGAAGTTATTCAAAAAAGCAAAGAAAAATAAGATAGTCAGCACTTACTGCAACCCTCTTCATCGGAACGGTCACCACAATCATCAGAACCATCACACTTTTGATTACTGGCAATGCATCTACCATTCTTACAAGCGAATTGCTGTGGACTGCATGTTCTATGATCACAAATTTCCTTTGATTCATCTTCACCATCTTTGCAATCTGCTTCACCGTCACAAAGCCAAGAATTATAAACACATTTCCCATCTACCTTGCATCTGAAGCTGTTGAATAAACATGGTTTTGGTGTTGTTTTCTGTGTTGTTTGCTTCACTGTTGTTTTCTTAGCAGTTGTTGTCGCAGCAGCAGTACCTGGAAAGGAAGATAGCAGTTTGGAAAGTCAAGAATAACTCAATACTAAAAACATTGTTGAGTGTCTCTGTTGATAAATTTCTAGTTCAAGACAAAAACAAATTGTAATACAAGCTCCTTCAACAACTTTAACATTCAAATAAAGTGCCAGGTGTCAAATCAAAGCAATCAAGTAATTATTCAATTGGAGAAAAAAAGTAAAAATTTATGGAAATATTTAGAATGCTGAAGCAAAGATCTTGCTTTTGCCAATGATTTGAAAATGGGCAAAGCAAGATGTTTGTTCCATGTAGGAGTTGTGGGAATTTGTCCACATGAAAGCCAAAATGCTGGTTCTTTGCAGACAGAAAGAGTTTTTTTCTCATTTGGTCTCTTGTATTGGTTTACTCTATTCATCTTTCCACTGTATCCCACAAAGCTGATTGGGGTTCAAAACAAGATACCAATTTGACTTCAGTTTCTCATTGGTGTTTTTGATCCACATCTGGGTATAAATTCTGCTATAGCCAATTGTTTTGGTCTGTTCCTGATAATTATACTCTTGGGAGTGTCAGACGAAAAATTCGTGAAATTTTGTACAACTCAAAGAAAATTATCAAAACGTTGTGGATGTCTTCAAGGCAGCAAAAAGCAAATCTGAGTTTATTGTAGTGACAGACTAAACTGCTTTTCTTTTATCAAAAGGTGCTTACTTGTTTGACAGTTGGTTTCATCAGAGCCATCCAAACAGTCTGCCCTTCCATCACATCTGTACTTCTTCTCAATGCAGTGACCACTTTCTACACACTTGAATTCATTTTCACTACATGCTAAAGAACCTTAAAGAAAAAAACGAACATTAGAAACTAATATGGAAAACAGGTTTTAGAAAAAACGTTTGTCACATTATATTAACACTAAACTTTCCTTCAATTCCAAATACATTTAACAAAAGTAACAACACTTACTGCAGTTTTTCTCGTCACTTCGATCGGTGCACTCGGCTCTGCGGTCACATTTAAACTTTGCGTCAATGCAGTTTCCATTTGCACACTGGAACTCGTGTGGCAGGCATTTCTTTACACCTAAAAAAGAATAATCTTAACTTAGGAAACCAAGAACCAGGACCCAGGGATTGAGGCATTAAACCATAAGATTAAACTAAAAAAAACTGGAAAATGGTTTAAGTTTGTGAATTAATAATGTCATATTTATTAAAACACAACAACCAAAAAATCTTGAAACTCGGCAAAATGACCTGAAAGCAGCCAAAACCAGATTGAAACCACCAAAATGACACAAACATTTACCGTTTTGATAAAACTTGACACAGAGCAACCTTACAAATTCTGAAGGCTTCAAGACACTGTTGTTTTATGCAAGTTTTTGTTTTAAATGCCTTTGGACAAAACCAAAAAGGTTTTGGGTCAGTTTGGGTTATTTCGAACTGGTTTTGAGTTGTTTTGGTTGTTCTGCATTTTATTAGTAAGCATAGACTTTTATGTATCCTGCAAAAGATATTAGAACAAGATAAATACAACAAGCAACAATTTAAGAGTACTAAACAAAGATAACAAAAACATTGATCAAGACAAACAAACATTTTCCTCAACACAATTTTACGTGTTTGTCAGTAATAGTATGTTAGACAAAGTTAGTAATGATTGTATCCAACATTTATGCAAGCAGTGATTAAATCTAACAAAAATAGTATTTTAAGAGGTTGGATCTAAAACCAGAGATTCCTTTTCATCCAATTATTTTTACAAGGGTTATCCAGTAGGCAATTTTCTTCAATATGAAGAATTATGATGAACTTTAAAATTTAAGAGAAAATACATTTTCACATTCACGAGAGTATTGTTTTCTGTTCTCATCTTTGATTCCATTAAAAAAGACCCAAGTTGTTTTAAGCTATGTTCAGCATGACCCTGGCTATGTAAAGCTTTCTTTCTTTATAACAGAAAACAAGCTCATGTAAAGCTTTCTAGTCATGCTTCATGAGCAGTAAAAAATGGTTACAATTGATTCTGTTTTGTCCAAGTGTTTTCGTCAACAATGATCTTCTAAATTTGAGTTGTCTTGCTTTCTCTGTTTTGCACCAGTCTTCAGAGACAAGAAAACCTGTTTTCTGCAAGTTTAAGGATCACAAAATGATATTCCAAGCTGCATACACCCCATTCCTTCCTCCTCAACCATACAACCAAGCAAGAGATATAAAATCAAAGGACAGTGTGGATCTGGCTTTTCTTGAAAGAACTTTCCAAAATGGAGAACAACAGGAAGCAGAGAGAGCAACAAATTAAGTCTTTGTTTCATCTCTCCAAGATGAGGAATCATAAAACTGCAAGTCTCAACCATCCTAGATGGATTGCACAAGATTACACACATGCACAATGACCACAGATACCACTGAAAGTCTTTCAGATTCTTGGAATGAAATGAATGTCCTCAAGGAATACACAATACACAACTGAACAAAGACAAACAACAAAGTTGGATCCCTTAAAAGGCATAACAATGACCACAGTTTCACACACATGGAAGTCCAGAAATGACACCTACGGCAAAATGGTTCACTGGTGGTACTTTCATCACTATTATCTAGGCAATCGTTTCTTCCATCACATGTCCAAGCTTTGGTTATGCAACGGTTATTTAGATGACATCTAAATTGATCAGCAAAGGGGCATTTTCTTGGTGCTAGAAGAAACAGAAAGAATACCTATTTACATAATAAGAATATTTTCAAGTTAACAGTGCAATCTACAGAGTTTTGATGAAGTGAAAGACAATATATTATTTTGAGGGCAAGCCAATGTTTCTCTAAGAACCACTACTTCCCTACTGTATCCTGAAGAACTTCAACCTTTTTTCTTTACCCCTTGGGATGGTAAGTACCCTTTTCAAATCTAGAATATGCTATTTCACAAGCTTACAAACTCATTGATTTGGGGTGTCCCTGAAGGACTGGGGATGTCTCTGAAGGACTGTGGAAAAGCTTATTATTGTACCACAGAGAAACATCAATCCCAAATGATTACAACTCATCAATGCCATTCTATCCTAGCAGAAAGATGGAAGATTCTAGTAACTTAAATTTAGGATATTTCCATGATTTTAGCATGAAGAAGAAAAATTTATAGGAATCACAAAACACTGCATTTCTAAAACAAGTTCCTGACAAGAAAACATAAAACACATCCATACCACAATCCTTTTCATCTGAACCATCAAGGCAATCATCTTCCCCATCACATTTCCATGACTTGGAAATGCAGTTTCCATTGTCACATTTAATTTCACCACTAGAGCATGTTGCTTCTTTAGCTGTTTTGGACAGATACAAAGATTTTGACAGAATTTAGGTTATATACAAAAGCAGTGCAAAATATAATCTGGCAAATCTAGATACACAATGTGCACTTCAAATTATGCACAAGTATGTGCTTGTGAATTGTATCCATAAGTTCCTAAAGTCCTTTGAAATCTATAAAATCTAAAGGGTGCTCATGCATGCCTAGAATGGTATAAGTAATAGGAATGAATAATAACAAAATTTCTAGTAAAAATACTTACCTATGTAAAACCCAAATAAAGCAAAAGGCATGTTCTTGAAGAAAACCAAAAATACCAGCACAAAAACACCTTATAGCCAATCCATGGAGCCACAAGAAGACATTCCAAAGGACAGGAAAACACTGCTTCCGTGCACTCAAGAATGCTTGCTTCCCATTTCAGTGCTTTAATATAAAGCAGTTAATTTCAATTGCATCAAGATGCAATTTTTACATAGTTTAGTCACAATTTTAGCAAAAATTTAACAGTTAACATTGATAAATACAACTGAACCTGCCTTAACTTCTTAAAAACTTTATGTTTTAGAAGTTTGCAGTTTGTTAATTTTGCTTTATATATGCAGCACTGTGTGTTAGCTTGTTAGTAGATTAGATTAAGGTGTGGGGTTAAGGGGTGGCATATTAAATTTTAGTCTTGGAATTCATTGAGACTATTGAAAGCAGACTTACCACTGCACCCAACTTCATCAGAGTTGTCATTTGCTCCACAATCGGGTCTTCCATCACAAACAAAGGATTTTCTGATGCATGCTTTTGTTATGTTACATTGGAATTCAGTGGCAGAACAAGAAGGAGCAGCTATAAACAACAGAAATACACAACAATTAGATTTGTTAGATATAATGGGATTCCATCTTGTAATGCATGACCAGAGAGCTAACAACAATTCCAATGAGCTATAGAGCTCAATGAAATTTCCAAATAACTTTCGAAGTCATGCAGCCTCAGTGTGAAAATTTTGCTGCATGCACCAAAATTCTGGAATTTTGGAACTTCAATGTGGAATTTCAGCAAAAACAATAGAAAACATTGTCACTATTGTTTTCAGAACAATAGCCTTTAAATTCCAGTCTGGCACCCCCATTCCTCCTGTACACAGGGTTTCTAGTCAACTTGCCCCACTTCAAGGTCAACTTGCCCCACTTTCAAAGTCAACTTGCCCCATCTCAAAAGTCAACTCACACCAACTGAACTATAAATGTTTAAAGCTGGGGACTCAGCCTCCAAACCCCCCTTTTATCACACTGACAGATTCACTTTGTTGTTTTCTATCATTTGTTTAACGGTGGGGGCGAGTTGACTTGACAGATGGGTGAATTGTAAGAAAACGTGGGGCAACA
The DNA here is from genome assembly GCA_014526335.1 of Chrysaora quinquecirrha. NCBI lineage: Eukaryota > Metazoa > Cnidaria > Scyphozoa > Semaeostomeae > Pelagiidae > Chrysaora > Chrysaora quinquecirrha. The sequence goes on from JACTAT010000122.1 coordinate 746,522, forward strand.
TGACTTGTAAGAGATCTGACTACCGGGTGAGTTGGTAGAGGGGTGCCAGACTGGACAACATGCAAGTTTTGGCCTCACGTAGTTGTGACAAGATTGGAAAAACAATAGATTAATTAACATAAAAAAGGTCAAACAATAGGAGAGGTTTGAGCGTAGTTGCGAGTGCCAGCATGTTTTCAACCAGGGTGGGGTGAGTTGGTTGAGGGATGAGTTGACTTGTTACCGTACACAGCACATCATGAGTGAGAAAGGGCTATCTATCCCCTGCTTGAATTGAACTCAACAACCTCATTTCATTGTCAGAATATTGTCAGGTTTCCATTACAGAACTCATGCAGATATTGCTTCAGCTGATAAATGCCAAGTGTCAATATAATAATTTGCTTTAATTTGCAAGCATTTCCTTTAATTAACTCACCACACATTGCTCCATCTGTTTCACTTTCATCACTGTTATCACCACAGTCATCGGACTTATCACAGGTCCAAATCTTGAGAATGCAACGGCCATTTTTGCATTTGAACTGATCGGCTGCGCAGGCTCTAGCGTCTACAAACAAATTTAGAAACTTAAAATTTGTCTAGGCCAGATGAAACCCTTCAAAGAAATCATCAATCAAATTCCGTTTCCTGCACTTTCAATTAAGTTGAATTGGTCTAGCCCCGTTTCCATTCATTCCAGTGATGACGACGAAAACAAATGTGGTACCACGCGTTCTGACCAATGAAATCAATCCTCTATTGTTCTCATAACAAAACAACCAATCAGAATCAAGTTCCATTGTTCTCGGGATTTGTCTGGACCAATCAGATTTGAAGGACACAGCCAAAACAAGCCTCCGACACGCCTCTGATTCACGACATTGCTGAATGGACGAATAATGGAGCCACAATGCGTGTTTGAACTTTTTGTGGATTGTGGTTGCATGGGTTGGATTTCACGTACGCACATAGATTAGATTGTAACTCCCAGAAGCTTTAATTATTCTTTATCGGACAGGAATGTTATTTTATCATGAAAATTTCAAGAGCATAATGAACGAGAATTGCAAAATAAACTCATCCACTGTCTGTGATGAATGTTGCGAGTAGGCCGTGACCAGATTGCAGAGTTGGGCACTTGCACACTCGAGTTTTTGAATAGAACAATAGGGTAAACAAAAGGAGAGAACAATAGAAAGGGGTTCTTGCACACTCGAGATCTCGTTGGAAAAAGCCATACTCTGCAAACGGGGGCCGTGACAAAATGGTCAAATTCACACCCTCTCAGTGAAAAGTCGGGAACAAATTCTCTCACGCCCCAAAAGTGTCTAGTTTCAATGAAATCTCTTACTATGTAATTCTAAACATTTGTAAAAGCGAAAGAGAGTATAAATCCCTTCAATATTAGGACACAGCGAAGTTCAATGAAGCCTAAAATCTAAAATGCAACGTCTAACAAGCAAGTACCTGCAAAAGCCGGTTTTCCACAAAATGAAGAAAAGGCTGACAAAGTGATTTTAGGACGAGAGAAGTTATTTAATTCATACTTTATAATGGAAGATAGAATTTTTAAAACTAGGATAGAAAACCCACCACAGTTAATTTCGTCTGAATTATCTCCACAGTCGTCTTCGCCATCACATTTCCACGAAAGATTCACGCATTCACCATTACCACACACCATTTCATCCTTTTCACATGCTGATGCGTCTAGAATCATAATTAAAATTCATTTAAAAGAAAGAAAATGTCTGCTTATCAAAACAGTAAAACGAGGATTCATGAAGTTCTCAAATCTCAAAACAAATTGACAACAAATTTTGTGGATTATCAATGAAATGAGTCATTGCGTGTTGTAGTAAAGTTTTCCACACGAAATTCTCTTCTTCAACGATCAGAAAATTTCTATCAATTTCTCCTAACTTCAGTAAAAACCTAATTTACCACGTTTGCAACATCTTGAAAACTTTACAGAGGGTTTTCTTTCAAAGTACGCCTTTCACGCCTTTCATTTCATGGTAAATTAGGTTGGGAGCCATTGAAAAATGTACGATAATTCACGTTCACTTACCAACATCTGAATTCATGAAATGTACGATAAATAAAACAAGAAGAAACAGCCATTTGTGAACCTCCATAATAGATAATGAACAGCACTGCAGAATCCAGAGAAATATTTGTTATTCAGATTTGAACTCGCTGTGTTCTGCCTGAGCAAAGCATGGGAAATGTTTTCTGATTCAAAACGAAAATCAGCTCATTTTGAAAAGACACGACGATTATCGTGGCTCGACGCTGATTGGTCAATTTTGGATCAGACTATCTGACTCACATAGGGTGTCCAACGAAATATGCGATCAAGGAGGGCGGGGAAAAATTGAAAATACAAGAGGATCGCAAGGTTGAGCCCCCCAAAAAGCTTCAAATACGTTTTCCAGGGGAGGGCAAGACGCCTCTTTCACACCCCTGTTCTATACCATGTACTTGTACTATTTTATGATTTCATTCAGAGAAAATATTCAACACAAAACTTCATTTCATTTTACAATTTACAGAAGACATCCCGAGAGGCTGGGAGTTGTGTGAAAATATATGTAAAAAATGTACAGGATGCAAAAATACAGGTTAAATAAGCTGAAAAATGAAATGGTAGTAATTTGTAAAAACAGAATAATAAAGTATCGCTACCGTTCTAGCCGAAAGCTGGAGGGCATTACTCATTTTTTTCAATAAGAACAAGGAAGGGCAGGAAAGACGTACAGAGGAATGGAACGCCGTTAATATGGACACAGACAGGGCACCAAACATCGGACGTATTAACGAGGTGGTCGTATTAACCGAGTGGCCGTAAGGCGGGGTTCGAAATGTAGTTAGATTTTCTCGTGTAAAGTTGATCCCCAGTTGATCTCATCATAGTCAATAGAAATTTTTCTATTGACTATGATCTCATAAACAAGAGTGTTTTGCGAGTACAGGAACGTTCCTGCGTGCTTGCCCGTTCGAGATTTGTTTTGCAAGTTCTCGTTAAAACAGTGACGGATTTTCAAAGACTTTATGCAAGAAAACTGATTTTACGTACAGAACTTTACCAGGACTCAAAGCTAAGTTTTCTCAATGAAAACTTGATAATGAAAACCAAACATGTTGACTTTGCAGTAAGTCTTCTGACATGACAACAATCAACGCAAATATTTCGAAACTTGCATTTTTAACAGGTGTAATGTTTGTTAATACTTTTGCAAACAAATAACTTTGGGCACCCCCTGATGTTTCCCAAAATATGACGCCCAGCCTAAGGCCACAAGCAGTAGAGCTACCTGTTTTCAAAAAACGTGGTTTCTATAGTTTAAGAAATCTCCAACTATTTACAGTTTCATTATTTTATTCTTTGCACAGGTGTTTTGGTTCTTTTCATTTCACAATACAAAAACCAGTATAAGCTTGCTTATCAAAACGGTCGAGAATTACTGCGAACAAGGAATAAGGCTTATAATAAATAAAAGTAAACGAAAAACATCTGAAAAATAAGCAAATCTCAAAACGTTTTGAAACCGAGGCCGACAATGAAAACCGATGATTTGATGATTGTGATTGGTTAGTTAACGCTGCTAGACCGCTGACCGGTGAGGTCGATTTCCGAGACAAAATCTGGAAAAAATATCGTCGAAAATTTTTGGCCCGGGGATGTTTCCAGAAAAATCAAAGGGGATAAGATATAACTCTGGATGCAAATAAAGGGCAGACGAATAAAGGTTTGATTTTGCGCAATTCTCGGGGTAAAGGGAGAAAACATACAGGGGATAAGGGATATGTTTAGAAAAACTGTAAGGGATATAGAATATTCTGACCCCTCCTAATGGGGCCTCGTTTTTGTTTTGCTGGGTTTTGCAAAATGATTTTGAAGGGGTTTGGATTTCTTCTAGAAATGAGGAATAATCTGCGTTTTTGCAGAAACTTTGCATTCAGAGTGAGTCTTTCTGCAAGAATGTCCCTGCTGACCCTTGGTTTTCACACATAAAGTGAAAAAATCCATTAAAAATCGGCTAAACTGATAATGAATCCTGCACCTGTGTGTAATATCTTAAAGGTGTCCAATTGATTTCCCTTTTCCCTAATATGATCAAACTTTTGAAAATGATTTTCCGAAATAAGATAAAACTTGAGTTTGCAGGAATTCCGATGCATAATTTATAAGTTCAGACAGTTGCATAAAGAAGGGAGTGGTACGATATGGTGTTACGAGGATCGTACGATATGAGCAGCTGGTGCCCTGCTGGAAAACATCACGAAACGAACTAAACCCTGGAAATTCTCATCCATGAACTGGATTTAAAACAAACAGGGCATCGAATGTAAGGCATCATTTTTGAAACTGCCACAAAGAGTGAATTTCAGGAACACAAAATAAAGCTCTATAAAATCGTAAAAATAACACAGGGCAATAACATATTTCTGCATTTCTAGCCTTAAAATCTTAGCAGGAATTTCTAGGCTGAGAGTCCCATTCTAGGCCCCATTCTAGACTGATTTCATGCTAGTTATTTGGGTATAGTCTCACTCGGTTGGTTTGCCAGACATCCAACATTGGAGGGGGAAAGGGCGTGGTGTGGTGAAGGAAAATTAGGGCGTGGTTTTAAGAGGGTTTTAAGAACAAATAACCAAACATTTTACATCAGATTCAGCCTACTGTATACACAAAACCTATCTTGGCGATGATTGAGGGGGCTAGCCACTGGTTTGATTCTAATTATTAGTAACATATTTAAAAGATAAATCTAGCTATAAAACAAAATTAGTTTAGGTACTGTTGAAACTGAATAAGAAAAATAATGCCTACGAAACAGAAATTCAAACAAAAATTTTCTGACAGGGAAGAAGACCATTATGGATATATGTGCGGTGAAGGATTCAAGGATTGTAGAAAAAGCGGTTCAGAACTCTTACTTTTCAATTTCATTTTCAAGAGTTCCCAAAAATCTTTACACGCAAGAGAAAACCAATATTCCTTTCCCCTTCCCTGTAGGTACTGGATAAAGTATTTTCAATCAAATTTACTCTGTTTCGAGATATCAAGGAAGTTTTTAGCGATTAAGGAAGTAGAAAAGCACCTCACTAGACAAGGAAATTAAAATAACCGACACCTTTCAGATGGGCTTTCAGACATCCTTGAAGTTCTTGCTTTTCAAGGAAATACATAAATAGAGTTTGGTTTCCCTGTGGCAGGACGTCCAATTAGATCCTAGGCCCTTTTAATGAAAGTGAGAGGTGAGCGCACTCCACTTTTTTGTGACGCAAGCACTTAAGGTGATAGTGAGGGTGCATTCAAGAATGAAGAAAACATGATTCCTTTTTTAATGCAATCATTGATAAGTAATAATCAAATTGTGAATGTTGAAAGAATCTTTTTGGTGTGGGGTCATGACTCTGATCTTATCTTTTCTTGCAGTTTTTCACGGTTTTCTCTCATAACTATCGTTGACATTGAGATAAGTCATATAACACCAGGGTTGCTGTTATCTGTCCATGACGGAAGGGTTATGGTTTTGTCACGGCAAAGATGCAATGACCTTACTGAGATCTTCACATGTTGTTAATGGCCATTTGTATTTACCGGCATTGGAACTGTGGCATCGGCATTGGAACCGGCATTGGCAATGGAATTGGCGCCATTTTTCTATCTAAGTCAGAATGCAAACACAACTTACCAGGGGGGTTGCATAAAAGATTTTAGCTCCAAATCCTTCTCAATTGTGTTGCTTTTTTACTTCCTTTTTTAGTTTTTTGGCTTTTCGAATGTTCTCAGGTATCAAAATTCCCCTTTAATTCTTCACTGGGTTTCATTTGGTTTACTTATTAGCCTATTCAAAACAATATTAGAACACAATATGCAGAGTTTCGTATAAAATTGAACAAGAACAGAGCAAGAAAAACTTAAAATCATAAGGTACAAACTCATAAAGTGCCATTTTTCATTTCAATTCAAAACCTTTTTTTGAAACTTGTTGCAACTTTTGAAAAAGTGATGTCTTGGCATGTCAACGGGATATAAATGTCTGGAAGAAAGTACAAGCACTTCCGTTGAAGCATCTCATAGGGTTGCGCCAGTTGCCGAGCATTTGTTTAAGTATGCAGCACTTCCGTTGTCCATTCCTACTTCCTATTCCGTGAGCCGATTGAAATTTTGTGACAACCAGACAAATTGGAAAGCCACAAACAGTCAAATACGATCGATAAATGTATTGGGAACACCCTCAAAATTTGCAATTTTAAGAAACTTTCAGTATTGGACGAATTTGTTAGTTTGTTCTAACAAAATACGTGTATGTTCAAGAGCATAGTAATTTCTTATAAGAAAATGAGTGTATTCTGTCCAAAAATTTTTCTCACAGCCATTCATTTGAAACTCTCACTGGTTTTACGCTTTAACAATATGTATTATCGTTCGTTGGCATTTGTTGGTTATATGTTGAAATAAAAACAAAAGCAAGAAAGAACGTTCCATTTATTGAGTCGTGACTCTTCTTTACTTTCGTGACAGATCCCGTTTGTGCGCTCCATGCTCTGTCCTTTTTAGGTCCAGTTTATTCCTGTTATAAATTTTGAGACCTGTGAAACTGTGATTGAAAGATCTTGTTCTGTGCCCGCTCGGATCGTAGTGCTCCCACGATGTCGTGAACAGGAGCTCTGAGCTAGATTAATTTCATTTTGTCAAGTGTACTCATGCCAGAAAAATAGTAACTGAAACAGGTCATATGAAGCATTTTTCTGCCTTGTTCTGCCCGCCCTTCCCGCAACATTGCTCCCTTGGATATCCCATCACATTCGAAAAGCCAAAAAACTAAAAACGGAAGTAAAAAAGCAACACAATTGAGAAGGATTTGGAGCTAAAATCTTTTATCAACCCCCCTGGTAAGTTGTGTTTGCATTCTGACTTAGATATTAAAATGGCGCCAATTCCATTGCCAATGCCGATTCCAATGCCGATGCCACAGTTCCAATGCCGGTAAATACAAATGGCCGTTGTTAATTGCTTACTGTGAAATTTTTCTTCCGTGAGTAGCATGAATGGAAAGGTTGCAACTTCATGAATGAAAATGCGAGTGCGGTGCGATAATATGGGATTTGGAGCAAGGGTGACCTGGGAGTTACCCACTGGGGTGACGGTGATAGACTGAACTGGATTTACGTACTAAATACACTTTTTTAAATAAGCACATGGACTTTTGGTCCAGCCCTCAAAGTTGCTTAACGTATCTGGTCTTTCAGCCCTCACAGAATGACTGGTACCTCACCCTCCTCCACAGCGTCCTTATTTGACCTCCGCAGTCATTATTGTTATCATTCATCTTCCTGTTTCCTTCGCTCATTTCTAGAAAGGCGCTGCGGAGGAGCCTGACTGGTACCTTCTAAAAACCCTTTTTGGCTCTTTTCTCTCTTTTCAATGTAATTGACAAGTTTTCAGTGATGTATTGTATAAGGAAAGCCATCTCAACCAGTTTTAACAAAATCCCAGCCCGAGTTGCTACACGCATTTTTTTTTATAAGGAAGTGCTTTATAAGGAAGGTAGTACTCGGATAGGCAAAAACTTAAGGAATTCCAGTACTGGATCGGAGACTTTTAAGGAATCTGACTTTATTAAAAAATGACGAAGTCTTATGAAGCTGATCATATGCATGTATAAAACGAGCAAGCAACACTCTTATTGTCAATGGTTTAATTAGTATTCTTTCTATTCGTCTTCTGACACCTTCATGTCCCTATATTCCCTTGTCCCAGGTTTATTTTAAAGAAACAAGTTTAAAAGTTAAGGAATTGCTAAGGAATTTTCAGCACTCAAATTTGGCTGCCAGTTAAGGAATTTTCAGTACTGAGCCTGAGCCGAACTTCCTTATAAAAAAAAATGCGTGTATATTGATCGGTTGCTTATTTAAAAAAGTGTAGTTAACAGTGTAGTTCTTGAACAGGCAAAGTGGGAGAAGAGTGATCGAAAACATTCAGCAACAGATGAGAGTGAATGTGGAGAGACCAGTGGTAGGGAAGGTGGGAGGATGTGCAAGTAGTTGTGTGTGCGCGCAGCAAACATTTTTGGTGACAAATCTCGAGTTGGGAAATAGTCCTCTCTGAGCATGTTCTACTCCGCAGAGGCAAAAGGAAAACTATTTTCGCAGCATATTGAATTCAAAAGAAACATGCGCGAGGTGCTCCAGCAAATTGTCTAGCAATTGTACATCTATTGATAGCCTACAGATCGTATCTGTGACGCAAGAATGTACGCAGGTTGTCAGGCTTGGTTAGAGAGTATCTAAGAAATGCACAGTAGCTAAGCAAATTGGAATGTCCCTTTTGTATGTGAGATTGAATTCAACCTTCGTATTATGAAATAAAAGGATTTGCTGAGCAGGAAATTCGAGGAAATTTGCAACCTTTCTGGTTGAAGGAACATAGCCTCAGGTTGACAGACTGAGGAAGATGTGGCGAAATTCTCTAAATGTCTGATCAATGACAAGGCTCCAAGAGGAAAGGGAGATGCCTGTTTAATGACAGGGAAAAATGAAGCGCACCACCATCCACGCCGAGAGACGGACGGGTTCATCAGGGCAGGGCCTCTATGAATTTTTTGAATTGCAATTGTTGCTTTTGCTACTCCCACCCATGAGATGTTGAAAATCAGCTTCAAAAGAAAACGGTATGACGAGACAATGTTAAAACATTAAGGTGTTTTTGGAGCGTATTAAGAAATCAACGCTTATTACTACTGTTATTCAAAACATAGCCTTTTCCTTCTTTTTGGATGTTTTAGACCTTTCTATCATCCCAGCAGTTCGCTAAGATTCAGTTTATTGCGCAAATGTTTCGGGAGGCCTAAAAATTTTGTTAACGGAAAATTGACAATGGAATAATACCTTTCTTGTTTTTTGCGTCCGCCCAGAAGCCATGGGCTCCGGGGTCAACCTTCTCTCGACGGTCCTGCCACCATCTACTTTGATTCAACGACCAACGGTTTCCCACAATAGACGCAGGAATCGGGCGTCAAGGTCACGCCCCTTCTCTAGAACAAATCCCCCTGCACCAGTTTTTGAAAGAAGATTTTGCGTTGGAGGCAGAGCCCGCCTGAATCATCGATTGCAAGTTCTGAAATACAATTATCATATTGTGCCGCCCCAGCATAAAATAATATACCCAACCTTATACCTATTTTCTATTCTTCAAACATCGAAATCGTTAAAATGGAAATCCGTTCCTTGACCAACATCGTCAAAAGTCTACACCGTTCCTTGTACCAAAACACCCAAATCGTAAAAACCGACCCCGTTCCTTATACCGAAATCGCAAAAATCGATACCGTTCCAGTCCAAGCGGCACGTCCCCAGTACCCAAATTATACATAGAGCCCCGGGCCTTCCCCGTAATGCAATCTCATATATAGTGACGACCTCTTTCTGGCTTAGGCCTAAGCATTGCTTATTAATACTTTAAAAGATTATTGCTGAAGTTGGTTTGTAAATTATGCAGGTTCCTTTGAATAAAGATGAACAAACCAAGTGAAACAGGGAAAAACCACTGGCTTTATCAATCAACAAAAACGAGAGATTAATTGAGATTTTTGAAATGGAACAGGTAGGGTAATGATTTATTCATGAGTTAAAATCTAAGGATTCAAAAACTAGAGGCAAGGTGTCGGAAGGCTCCCTACAAAAGTCGTAGATTCACTCCCAGCCCCCCACACAACACAGCCCGCTCATACTTCGAGTTTATTCTCACTGGATGAAAATCTCTGAATTTGTTATTAGACAAAGATAATCGATCTAACAACCCTCTTAGGATACGGGAAACCAAGAAGAACCCCCACTAGGGGTTTCTCTATGTTATATAAGTCAATCTGTGTGCTCCAACCAGTCTTCTTCTTCAGCAACTTGCAATATAAGATTAGCTGCCCCTCCACTCTTCCCGCAGCGACGGTCTCAACACTCTCTGCCTTTCAAACAGCGAAGCCTCCTTCGCACTCTCCATATCTTAGCCATTAAAGGAAGAGAGTGGAATACGGTGAGAATATAGCACTATTCTGCGAGTTATGGTAGTCTGAGCTGCCGCCATTAACCAACAGCAACAACTATTTTTTTATTTTACATTGTTTTGAATGAATTGAATTGAGGTGAAGGCAGCGAAAACTACGACTCATGTAATAAGTCCAAGGTATTGGCGAAAGAGACAAGACTTCGAGTTATTTTATGGAAACTCTGGTCCACCGATCATAGTAGGGTTTGGATTTTGGCACTTTAAACAGGTTTAGAGTTTCTTGATGAATTAACTGAAACCTTATCACGCCGGTGAGTCTAAACGCACTACTGTAGGGGATACGCAATACTGTGGTGGTTTTTGCCAACTCTGGTGGATACCCACTACTGTGGTGGGTTATTATGCTTGATGGGCCTGATGTAGTGGGTTATTATGCTTGATGTGGTGGTAATATTTGCCTACTGTGGTGGATAGGCACTACTATGATGGGTGGATACGCACTACAATGGAAGTTCGTTATGTTTGATGTGGTGGTACTTTTTGCGTCCTGTGGTGGATAAGCACTACAGTGGTGGGTTATTATGCTTCATTGAGTGGGTTATTATGCTTGATGTGGTGTTACTCTGCATACTGTGATGGATCTGCAATACTGTAGTGGGTTACTATGCTTGATGTTATGTTACTTTTTGCATACTGTGTTGGATAGGCACTACCGTGATGGGTTATTATGCTAGATGTGGTGATTTTTTGCGTACTGTGGCGCATGACCGAGCCGAATACACCATTTTTGATAAAGAGTAAATTGAGAAAATGAAGGATATATCATAACAAGAAGTGCCAAGATATAAAAGATAATAAAAGTTTCAATGCTGCCGGCCGTTTACCGAAATGATCTATCGATCGATATCGAACGTTCGCAAAAGTAGATAGAGCTTCTACTCTTTTCTGTTATCGCGCGCTAAGACCAAGCGGGGAATGCATTGGAAATACTAACTCAGATCAAAAGTCAACGGCAAAATGGTATGGCGAAACTAATACAATGCAGTCTTCGTAATCACGGAACTTTATTGTTAACAATTACATTTAGGACTGTCGTGATTCTCTGTAAAGAGAGGGTTTTATTTTGAATTAATACTTTTCGGTTCCTTTACTCAAATCGAGTTACAGAAATCATGTTCCATTAGATATTATAGTCCCAAAATATATCATTATAGCACCGTTTATGTCACGCGTTCAAGTTTATTACTTCAAATCTGTAGAATGCCGCAGAAATTTTCCTGAAGTTAAATTTTATTGATTTTGCACCCTATTTGACAAACCTCGTTTTGAACTTGAGACTGATACGAAAGCTTACTTGCTATTGGCCGCCAGAATGTCAGCTTGCGTCACAGTGTGGAAAACTGATTCGATTTCGTCTTGTGGAATTACTCTGTCTTGCCTTCGAGATGCTAGGCCCTTCTGAGCATCTTGACGCATTGTATACTTGTATGACGCTTTCTTTTTCAGGATACGGCGATGCTAAATCAAACGGGAGACATTCAGTTAGGAAAAGGATCGCAACGTTTGGCCAATACTCTGAGGAATTAACATTTTAAACCCTTGCATACATGATAGACGATTACGGAAAGACAAAATTGATGACGAGGATGACGATGATGACGATGATAACGACGACGTTGATGTGGAAAAGGATTATCAGTATTGAGCGGCAGTTGATGGCGATGAGATGTCAATGATGATGATGATGATGATGATGCTGATGATGATGATGATAGTGATGATGACTTTGATTATGATGATATTGATTGCGATGATGAATTTGATGACGATGATGACGATGACAATGAAGATGATGATGACGATGATGATGATGATGATGATGGTGATGATGAAGTCAATGAATGATGATAATAATGATTGATGATGATTACTATTATGATGATGATGATGATGATGCTGATAATGATAGTGATGATGTTGATCATGATGATAATGATGATATTGATGTTGGTGTCGATGACATGACAATGAAGATGATGAAAGTAACGATAAAGATGATGATGATGATGTTGATAATGACGATGGGTGTTGATGAAGATGTTTCTGATGATTATGATGATATGATAAAGATGATGATGATAATGATCATGATCATGATCATGATGACAATGATGATGATCATGATCATGATGACAATGATTATGATGACGATGATGCTAATAACAATGATGACGACGATGACGATAATGGGAATGATGATACTGTGATAATGATGACGATGAGGAAACTATTTTGAATGATTATGATAATTCTGGTCAGACTTTGATGCTGGAGGTGATAACGATGAAGATGATCGTGATTATGATCATGACTCACAATCGCCTACAAGTGACACCCATTCTATCTACATAATTCACAAAGCACAACGAAAAGCCTACAGAGTTCCTTCTTGTCTCATTAGAATTCAAACTCCAGGAAAAAATTAGGAAATATGATTGACCATCAATACTAATCGAATTAAAGTAAAGATTCAAATATTAATCATAAACTGCACAATTTAGTAAAGGAATACATAAAATGAGACGGCTATGCAGTGAAATATGTTATTTTGATGCTTACTAATGAACAAAAAGGAAATATTTACAATCGTTAAATGATTCGATGCCCTCTTTAGTCCTTTGCTCTACAATAGTGAATTAAAAATTTCATGCTCAGACTTGTTTTAACTTCCATCTGTGCATTAACGATTTTATGCTGGTACAGTATACCGCCAGTGCTATGCAATTCTTTTATAAGAACGTGGTTTATAGGAAAGTAGCACTCGGACTCAGCTCCGAAAAAATTGAGGGAACTCAGTACTGAGTTTTGTTTTCAAAAATAATTAAGTAGCTATCTAGCAATTGATTTCTACAAATACTTCTACTTATGAAACATTTCATCTTGTGGATGTTGATAATATACAGTGAATGTGTTTTCTCGTAATTGTTTCCCAGCCCTATACACAATTTCCTGTGAACACGGCTCTTGTAGAGATTTTTGGGAGCAAAGGGGGGCAAGACCTGAAAGGGCCCGGGAGCATGAGAGCATTAGTAGAAGGCACGGGAGTTTGGGAGCAAGCAGATTTCTGGACAATGTATACTGAAGTGATTGAAGGAGGTTACTCGGAGCACAAGGTTAATTTTGACGGAAGAAAGGGAACATGCTGGTTTTTAAGATGGGAGGAAAGAGAGCAATTAACCACCCCTCCCCTATCAGAGCTTCGCGGATGCAGCTTTTGTGAGGTAGTAAATGAATACAAAAGGCAACAGACTAGTTCAGTTTTTCTTAAGAAAGCCTTTCGAAAGTTAGAGTAGTGGAATGGTCTTCTGTAGTTGAGCTTCTTATTTAATGAATTTCTCCGTTCGTGTTAGCAAAACGAAAAAACCAGCAGCATTTAACTATTTTATCCACATATCTAGGAACTCGTAAACGAAAGCAAGGGTAGCTTGCCTTTAACCAATGAACCCAGAAGGGCCAGTCACACATGTAATTTGGTCCCTCACACGAAGGAGCCTTCGAACATTTAAGACAGCCACCTACCGTACCATACTATTGATTAAGCTTCTATCTAGCCGGCAAGCACGCCGGTTGCTGGGGACGAAAGTTGTTTTTAAAGTGGGTGGATAGATTTTCAACAATGCGCAACAGATAGGAATCTAACAATCAAACACACTTATTGCTCAAGAAATCTAGACTAAATCGCAACCAAGTGACTATTCTTCTATTCAAAATGCAACACTCAAACTGTTCGCTACTGGGAACAAGCAGTGTTTCCCAGACACAAACAGCTTCAGAACACAATGCTTCTTAAACCAATACAAAAACGTATCTGGGAACATTTGCTGCGGTTTTCAACCAATTCTTTCGCTATCTGGATTGAATTGCAAACTTTATTAAATCAGGTCTGCTACTACTGTACACAGATTTACTTATTCTGTATCAAACAGAAAATATTAACTGTTATTGTGAAGAACGTGAAACTACCCTAATTAAAATATCTTTGTACCTTGTTTCCTTGTGGCCATGTATTAGCCAATCACAAGCGACATGCTTTATTTGGTAAGATTAGTTGTCTTAATCTCATTGGCTTATAAGTTTCAATGTTGACGGGCTTTAGACAACTTGGAGGGGCTTGGAGGCTTAAATCATAACAAAGAAACAGGAACTTTCAAGGACTTATTAGTCATATATCAAAATCCCATGATTAACAAGAAAGCTGTCAGTGTTATGCTTGGAATCACTGCTTCATTTATCAATTGATTTTAACTGGAAATGCTCGCTCATCCGAACGCACTCCTACAACTGCCCACTTCGCAAAATTTGGACCAGGCTAAAAGAGAATTAGGTCATAGATAAATTTCGACTTCAGATTCGAATTCAGCACCTTCTTTTTGTGTTGAAGCAAATTTTTACGCTTCTAGTCCTTATGATGTTGATTCTATAGCGATTAAAAGTTTGAAAATTTATAAGAGATTGGACCGTGGAAAATGATTGAGGGTGTAAAATTTCACCCCAAGCGACTTATCAAGGTCAAATCCTTTATAGAATTTCAAACTATTAACACCTATAAAATCAATATCTTAAAGACTAGAAGCATAAAACTCTGCCTCAACACTAAAATCTATGAAAACTTTTTGGTCAGACACTGCTCAAAGTATAAACGTCAGAAATAGACCGAGACAATTGACCAAGGCGGGAAACCCAGGTTTGGATCGAAATGCACCAATCAAGTGAGGCTAGACTGGTATTGTGAACACCAGTCAGCGTATAGAATACAGCTGGAAGATCAATGAAATTTGTGTAGCCAAGTACCCTTTGTGAATTTCAGGAGCGCACCCCTTAGAAGGGAAACTCATGAAATTGCCCTTTATTGAAATGGGGCGCTAATTCGAGGGAGTCGCCCATTCGGGGAAATACGGCATCCGTTGGACTACACTTCCTGTCTTTAAAGTTAGAAAATTTTGAGCCACAGATTATTGGTTTAAATACGGTTTCAAATATGCATTGAATTTTCGCATTAAACATGGCTTTCGATGGGATTTCACTATATAAGCCATCTCACGAGTTGTACAAACCCTCTTAGATACAAATTATAGACAGCCTTAAGATAAAGATAACCAAAGCCTTCCAGTTCAAAGTCCCAACATTTTTATACAAGCTTAGGTTAATCTCACGCTGGTATCCCTATTGGAAGGCCTCGTATTCAAAGGATTGGTGCGTATGTTCGTCAAGCTGCCGATTGAAAGCGAGGAATATTGTTTATAGTTAGAAAATTCAAGACGCCTAAGGCTAAAGCCTGGCTAAACTAGGAGACATGTCGCGCACGACATTGTCAGTCGTGATATGTCCTCTCGATGTCTCCTAGTTTAGCCACCTGCTCGGAAACTTTGTAGCAAGAGAGACGCAAATATTGTTGGGAGGCAACAGAATATCTCTTATCTCCATATCGCTTGCTTGTGACTCACATGTTTAGCCACCCTGGGAGACACGCCGAATACAATGTCGCGCGCGACATGTCTCCTAGTTTAGCGAAAGCTTTAGACTCGGTGCGAATAATTTAAATTCGCCTCCAGCGCCCCCACACAACACATCCACTCGTGCTAATTTGAGCTTTACAACAGTAACAACTATTATTCGATTTTACAATTTGCATTGAGTTGTACACTTTATTTAATAAGCAACGGGTCAATAAGCAACAAGGGCTGAGATTTTGTCTAACTTTTTGGTTGAGATAGCTTTCTCTATAAAGTACATCATTGCAAACCTGTCAGTAACTGTTGGGAAACCTCACGCTACCCGCGCACCTCACGCGCTATGATGATGATTACACGCTTTTTTTTATAGGGAACCACTTTATAAGGAACCTACATGCAGAAGGCCCGAAAATTTAAAGAACTTATACTACTAAAGAGAAAATCACTAAGGATTCATTGTTGAATATTTTTATCACTGCAAATTATCAAGAATTAGAAAGCCGGTTCCATTCATTTGCAGTCGAAAATCACATAAATTGTACGTTAAGAATGCATCCAATGTTTCTTTTAGTAGTCCCGAGCTTTGCTCACATGCAAATGTCTCTCTGTCATTGTTAAGACCACTGTATGTGCAGTTAAAATCAAGGAACTATTAAGGAACTTTTGGAACTACAATCGTCTCAAAAGAGGTCGAAAAATAAGGAACTTCAAGAACTAGGCCTTGAGCTAGGTTCTTTATAAAAAAAAGCGTGTATCTCATATTAGTCAATACTATTGTAAGTTTATTATTTTATGTTGAGAACTAGAAAAACAGGTTATAGAAACAGGTCTAAACCTTATTGACGTACATCGTTAAACTTGTTCTTATTTCATTAGTATGACTCAATTGTAATCTTAACTTTCATTGGTTGTTCGAACAAGTTTTTTCAGTTTCCCTATGCATGTAATGGTTGAGCGATGACTCAAAGGTAGCGTGTTTTTTAGTATGATTTTACAGAGTTAGAGTAAAGTTGTATTTTATCTCTGAGTTCTCTTTATAAAAATAAAATTCGGGAATCAGTTAGAAGAGATTGGTTGAATTCTCTACAGTTACATTGGAAAGCAAGAAAAAAGCCAAAAGCGAGTTTTAAGGGGGGTACCAGTCATTCTGTGAGGGCTGAAATAACGTAGTAGGTATTTTAAGCAAGTTTGAGGGCTGGACCAAAACTCCAGTTGCTTTGCTTATAAAGAAAAAGGCTTATTAAGGCGAAGACATCGACAACCACGACACGTATAATATTTTTGCCTCGCCTTAGCTTGTTGAAGCCGGCCAAAGCAAATGAATTTTGAAAAAAAAAAACATCGGTCCTACTGTGGATTAAAAACATGCATGAAACAATGTTTTTCATGAATATAATAAACCCATTTCCAAGCAACAATTAAACATAGAAAGGAATGAAAACATAACAACAGCTCAAACGTGCAAAAACTTGAACTGTTGAAGTTTCTCACGCATAAATTTCCAAAATAGGAATGGACATATGTGTGATATACGAACAGACACAACGCAGCCAACAAACAATAGAAAATACTCTTTTTCAAGAATTCGTCAGAATGATGACGTTTTTTGGGAATGACTGTTGTAATGGTAAAATGTTCTTATATGAAAGTTTGGAAAATCAGAATTTCATACCCTGGGTAAAATGTCAGTACTTAAATTTGCTAAGGCCTGAGAAAATTAGGCTGGGTTTGAACTTGAGCAGTTTTGATCCTCATACCGCCTTGATTTAGCGCCAGAGGCGCTTATTTCAAAGCCCGTCTCAAAGAGGAGCAATTATTTGAACATTTACGAATAAACTTACGTTCTACCGAAAAGTAAATTTTGCAGCAACTAGCGAAGGTGGCGTTTGATTCATCTCATCAAAAAGCTTGCATATACACTATCAAAGGAGTGGCTGGGACCAATTGAATCGGCTGCTCAACCCTTATTCGAGGGAGGGTGCTTATTCGAGGAAATACAGCATTCAAATAAAAAAGTGTGTACAGACGTAACGAGGCAATGCTTCGCTTATTTAGTGAACATATATGCTGACTAGCCAGTTGTTTTCTACACATAAAATTCTGCATATACACAAGAAACAAGTTTATCTATTGTGGTACACGTTTTTTTTTATAAGAACACTGAAATTGAAGAAAGCCATGCAATGTTCTTAATTTTTCCGATTTCAAGGCTCAAAATGTTCTTAAAATGTTCTTAATTTTCTTGCTTTTTAAAAAGCTGTTGTTTTGCACATGTAAAAATTTCACATGTAGCCACAATGATTGATAGTTCGCCTGTTTTCTAGAGTGGAGAACAGGACAGCGCCACAAGAGAGTAAATTCTAATTTTTTTCTAGCTTCACAAAGCCTTGTAATGTTCTTAGCATGTTCTTAACTTTTCAGCCTCTGAAGCCTTATGTTCTTATATACTTTGTTCTTATAAAAAAAAAACGTGTATGTCACTAGTTGAAAAATCTATCCTATAGCGTTCGCCATTTATTACAAATATATGCAATATATGGTACTGAAGAAAGCTCGAATAGTCGAAACGCAAAGCCAAAACAGGAGAACCTTGGGCTTTATGACTTGGAGAGTTCCTCAACGATTTCATTGAGCTCTTAAGATCAGTGGAAAGGCGTCGTTGGCTTTCTGCTCATACAGTCCAGGCTCGGATTCAATATATTGTGGCTTGCCACTTGTGGAAAAATCTATCGTAATGTTTGCCATTCTTTACAAATATACCCAAGACAAGCATTTTTGCTTCCTATGTGGAAGCTTTCTAACAGGTGCTCAGTGAATATCAGGAAGGGAATACCAGAACACAAACAATGACAGATGCTAGCCTGAATGTTATAATTAACAGGTTGTTGCTTGGAAAGAAAAAAACGCATTCCTCAAAGTATTTTAATCTAACAAATCCTTCTTGGCCTATTTCGATGAAACGAGACAGTTGCTTTTTTAAGAAACCTCGATCTAGACATATTACAGTCGTCGTAGTCGACGCTGCTCCACATTCCACCACGAACACCCCGCTCCAACTACACTTCACTCTGAGGAAATAGCAACTGTTGTTGTAATTGTTAGTAGCTGTTTCCGAAAAAGAAGGAGGAATGTAATGAGTCTAACCTTGATCAATAGTAGACATAGATGAAATTTAAGAAACTATATACTGTAGAACTACATCAAACAAATTAAGAAACCTGTGTGGCCAAACGGTCAAACATTGCTTGAAAAGCAAATCTCAAATGTTTGACAAACCATGTTTTATCGTTTGGCCAGGGCCAAGAGAAATGCACGTCTATAGGAAAGCAAGAAGGACAGAGTATTCGCAAAAGGGAACCTGAGAAAACACGTTGCGTTTTGTGCTTCACAAAAAGTGAAAACGCAAACTACAGAGCTAGAACGTTTCCATACGACATTGTTTTCAGAAACCCTTTATGCAAAGCGTCAATTTAACGTTAGATTTTAATTCCATGCAAGATGTCGATTTCATGCAACATGTCAATTTCATGCAAGATGTCGATTTCATGCAAGATGTCGATTTCATGCAATATGTCGATTTCATGCAAGATGTCGATTTCATGCAAGATGTCGATTTCATGCAAGATGTCAATTTCATGCAAGATGTCGATTTCATGCAAGATGTCGATTTCATGCAAGATGTCAATTTCATGCAATATGTCGATTTCATGCAAGATGTCGATTTCATGCAAGATTTCAATTTCATGCAAGATGTCAATTTCATGCAAGAAGTCAATTGCACTGCTGCAATGCCTAAATGAAATAAAAAACAAAGCGAGTTCTCACAGAAGAAATAAGTCGCTACGTGAAACCAAACATGACACAGCGAAAACTCTTCAAGTGAAGGGTTTCGCCTTCTAGAGATCCGGACTCAGGCTTTTGGCTCTCTTGACAACCTCGTCGGCTCTTTCGAAAAACAGCAAACCCATACCAAATGAAAACTTCACAATGAACTCTGAACAAACATGGGTAGCCGCATCAATACCCATTTCATCTAGTTGAATACTTGGGGGAATTATAACGGGTACAAAACACACCTCACATAGCCTATCGACAATGATTATACTGTCTATGTTTGAGTTTATGGAGCTGTAAATAAGGCAGACAATGCTAGGGCCTAACTGGTGCTTTGATCAAGGTTTTATGCAGTTTTGTAAACCGTCTGGGAAAGCGCTTGTCTAGTGGGATGTTTATGGTGTATATAAATAGGCATTGGGAACATGTTTACTTTTGCATGTGTTGGATAATAAACTGAATATGTGATTCAAGATTGTTTGTTTTTCTAGAGATACGAAAATTCGATGCTAAACTTCAAATACAAAACCAGCGTCTCACTACTTTCCAGTTTCCCTCCACAGAGTGTTCGTAACTGAACCCTGTTATTAGACTAATTACATTGGTACGCGTCGAATTTTTGGACGGCAGAACATAAAGTTTCTATTCATAGAATGTAGACAAACAACAACAGCAGTTCGTTCAGGGCCTCTTCTAGGCCTCTAAAGGACCTTTACTGGGTGGGCATTCTATTGTTCTTTTTAGAAAGGGGACAAAGGGCTATTGTTCAAAACAATAGAAGAGGATGGGGACTAGGGGCCTGTTTATATGGGGAAAATCATCCCACCTTCCAGCCCTGTAGCTGAGAGGTGAGATCTCACCTTCCAATACAAACCTTTGTGATTTTCATCTTCTGTTTATATGGAAAACGTTTCATCCCGGTCAGGTGAGATCTCACTCGTTGAGAGGTGGGATCTCACCTGGGTGGGATGAAATTTTCTCATATAAACGCTGGAAGGTGGGATGAAAGCTGGACGGTGGGATGAAATTGCTCATTATGCGCAAGCGCCAGACATAATCCTATTGTCTGAAAAAATTAAACAAAAGCGGAAATATGAGACAAGTGGCTGGAAGGTGGGATGGAATTCTACATGTAAACTCTTGAAATTTTCGTCCCACTGCTCAGCTGACGGGCTGGAAGGTGGGATGATTTTGTCCATATAAACAGGCCCTAGGTGGGCAAATGCCTCCCTAATTAGTATGTTAAAAGAGGCCTTGAGTTCGTTACAACTGAGACTCCCTACCTCACGAAGTATGGTTACCTTATTTCCTCAATTAAGCGCCCGGGGGCACTTATTGAAAACTCACTCTCCACGAGGATAAATTAATTGAAAATTAATGAATAAACCAATGTTCTGACGGAAAGTAGGTTTTGCAGCAGCTTACACTATCAAAGGAGTATCTGGGCCCAACCTGATGGGCAGCACAATTCAAAGGGGTTCTTATTCGAGGGACGGCGCTTATTCAAGAAAACACGATACGAGTCTAAGTAAGAGTCGCATCTGTACAACAGCAACAAATTAAGGTGGTGGCAGCGATAGCTGGGCTTTTAATAGACTTATTACACGATCGAACATGGCTTCCGCTCCTGAGGCAATCTAATAGATAGGTCTATAAAAACTGCTCCTCGCATAAGGCCACCCAATTCATTTGTTCATGTAAATGGTTGTTGTCGTCGCCAAAGGTTACAGTACCTTTGAGGAAAGCGGGACTTACGTAAGGAGTCTAGGACTTGAGTCAAAAGTCTGACGCTGACGGCATAAACAAAAGTATGACTAACCTCGTTTGGAGATATATAATGTGGATTTTGATATAATGTTGATCCTCCGAAACTTCCACTAAAGATTCTAATTGGATTGAGGACAAATCTTGGGCCTAAAACAAAGCGAAATAAGACTCATATACAACTCGTATTAAAAGTATGGGAATAAAGACACCCAAATAAAAGTAAAATAAACGAATTGTGATGTGCCAAACTCAACAGCTTGAAAATGAAATAAAATAAATAAAACACTTACCGATTTCGGTTAACGAAAAGTCGTTCTGGTTCACAATCTACGAAAAATGAAATCAGCGACTATAAGAGAACCATCATATACCATACACCTGTGGGACTAATTTTATTGTCCGTTGTGGGGGTGTCCGCTGGGTGGGAGGTAGCTAAGCGAATTTCGGTACAAAGATAATTGTTCGTTCTTGGGAAATGTCCGTTGTTAAGATGTGTCCGCGAATAGAGGTTCTAACTGTAATGTGCAACTGTTTAAATCTCATACACGATTGCTCCAACCTCATCCCCCAGGCCCCAAATCGAATTTCCTCGAATCTCAACCGTCAAATCGATTTGGGCCCTGGTACCGGCCACAAATGGCTTGCTTACAACATGAAGAATGGAGCGCAGTAGGGACAGAGGGAGACAAAGAAGAAAGCATCGTATGACTGGACAGGGGCAGTAAAGTGACGCACAGTTGTCGAGATAGAGACTTAGAGAGCAATGGAAATCCATGATCGTCCATGTTATAAGACATGGCATCCGAAAAAGAAGAATTAGAAACAAGAAAGTAATTTCAATTACAAAGAGAGGTTTTCTTTAAGGATAATGAATTAAACATACCTGGTAATTTCTAAACCAAATTCTGTTATCGACCATTGAAAAGTTAAAAACATGATCGAAGAATGGTTTTGATTTTGGATAAAGATTTGGGGTACCAAATATCTGAGTGATCAGTTCTTTTAGTAGACGGTTGTGTGGCGTCTCATCGAATACCTGAAATAAGAGAAGACAAAAAAGTCTTAGGGTGCGTTCTTTTGAAGCGAATCAGAGATCTGCTTCGCTTTTTTATTCTACGAAGACGTGGAACCGAAGCAGAATAAGAAGAACTCATTGATTCGGTCTTTCAAGCAATTTTCAAAGTTCAAAGATGTATTTAGCCTCATTCCAGTAGCTGTCGCATCAAACTATGGAAATCCACACAATAAGTCAAAATTTTGATATAACAGCTGACAAATCTTGGCACAGATCTTGAAAAATTTGGCCTCGCCTCATCTCCCGCCATTTTGGCATGAAAAATTAGACTCAACCTGGTCCTAAATTACCACGTAACCCAAAGACGGACCGAGAAACAACAACGAAAAACCGAGTCAGTTCCAAAAGAGCAAAGCAATTTTTTGTTGCTTCCCTAAGCAATAAAAGCGAATTGCTACGAAAACAATTTGTTTGGTTCGGTCAGGAAAAGCGAAGGAGCTTCGCTACTGCTAGAAAAGAACGGTATAATGTCGAATCAAACTTTTCCTTCACTCCAAAAGACCGCACCCTTAATATAAAAACAAGAGTACCTAAGTTTCTAGGTATCTAAGCATTTTTACCTTTTCGAACGAGAGAAGAGGACGAGAGCCTTTGAGACAGTTTCCTGTGAGTTTTAATTCATCCATAGTGTGAACTAAAATTTAGAAATATATGAAGAATGAGTGAATAAAAAAGTTGGCGTTGTAATAAAGTGATGCAGGGAAGGGCATTGCTCAAAAATCTAACAGAGAATATACCTATCTTCTTTTCATTCCTGCATGCATGCAAACTCATACAATGTAGAGGCAGTGCACATGGGGCAAGAACCTAGGGGGGTACTTATGTAATTTGGATACAGGTGTGTGGTGCCCATATGGATGGGTTTTTTGCCTTGAAATACCCTAAACATGAGTATGATTTTAGCAAAATCCCCATATAACAGGGTGGGAAAAATTTTAAAAACTAAAAAATTTTGTTTTATATCAGTACGAAAAGTGTTCAAATTGCATTGAAAACGTTTATAGTGCATGTGCAACTTATAACATGGCCTAGAAAGACTTATTATTCTAGTATCCCGCTTTCTATTACCAATATCATAGGGTTTACACCCAGTCTGGGCCTACATTTTAAGTGGGTTGGTCTGTAAAATCTCAATGGCACATCCCCATCCATCCATAGGTCATGTACCCAGAACCCCCTCCAACACAGGCAAGAAAGGACAAATGGGGAAGAACTGCCACCAAGAGTGAGGAGAGAAGACCTGCAAGCTCTCTGCCATTCCAAGCAAAAGATGAAAGCAATCATGAGATGTGGTCTGGTTGAGAGGAACAGGAAGGGGCATCTTGGCTGGATATGGACAGGGTCCTTCAGGAATTACAACATGTGGGGCTTCCCTAGAGAAATGATTTTGTTCTGCCCTTGCAAACTTGGTTTCAGATACTGTTTGTTGAAGAAAAGATTTAATATTTTTCTTACTATTTTCAACAAGAAATTTTACAGATGGACCATGAGGAACATTAGACATCCTAGAAAAAAGAAAAACATAGAAATTTGATAAGAAATTGAAGAATTTAGAGCTAGACAAAATTGCAAGAATTGCAAAAGCTTTTTTGCTTGTGAAATAAATAACTAAATAATGTCAATCATAAAAAATATAGTTGCTAAAAAGCCAATCAAAAAACACCCACCATAGGAATAAATCTTTTTTCTTTTTCATTTCAAAGAAAATGCATTTGTTGCAGTTTTTCATTTCACAGACCTGAAAGAAATATACACATTCCTATACATTTCATTCCCCAAAAGATAGAGATTTGAAGTCTGGTTTTGAACATTGAGATAAAAAGAAAAATATCTAAAAGATTATTTGAAAGAAAAGATTACCTCATTTACAATGTCCAATTTGTCTTTTCTCTCCAACTTGTTATCTAGAATTTTGAAAAACAAAACTGAATCATGCGAGATGACAACATTAATTTTGACATACAAAATTGAAAATCGCTAAGGTGAGAAACCTCTGGTTGATGGAAAAATGAACAAGATTCTTTCCATGAAAATCTCATACAATCTTCAAGATTGCTTGTCTGTGACTTATTCGCTAATATTTGGGGCTCTGCTCCAAAACCGCTATTCATCATGCTGATAGAGTTGACTTGTCCAGTTAAGTGTATCAAGTCATCATTTGTTGAATCAACTCAACCAGGTGTGGCAAGTTGACAATGACACATTTACAGTTTGAAGGTGCTGTGACATTGGGCCTAATCCAGCTGACTTGTGGTGTGGTATCAGAAGCTCAATGAGATCAGAATTTGAGCCCCAGCGGAGCAAATTCAAAGCCAGGGTTGATGTCTCAATAGTTTGCCCATACCTGAGATGACTGGCCCTAAATACACCATTGTACCTTCATTTTCACAACATGGCAATTTGACCTGTTACCCATCAAGTCATCTTTTACGCAGGTGACTTTGACCCGATGTGCAGCAAGCTGGTAACAGGTCAACTTGCCACATTGCCAACTCGTCATAGTCAAGTTGCCAAACATCTGGTCAACTCGCCTCTTCAAAAAACGATTCGCCACATGTAACTGAACAAGTCAATTCTATCAGCATGATAAATGGGGGCTTCGGGGCAGCACCCCAATATTTGGAAATAAAGAGCTCAAAAGCCTTCTAGAAAGCTTTCACGAAGGCACACTAACCAAAGTTTTAAAAATTTGAATTTCGAACAGAGGTGAGTTGACCACCAAGGTGTGGCAAGCTGACCAGAACACAGTGGCGACTTGACCTCTCATGTGTGGCCACTTGGTCGTGTGGCAAGTTGGCAGTGTGGCAGGTTGTCCAGAAACCCAGTAAGCTAACCTGTTGAAACTCTCTCAAGATATGGCTAATAATCATTTCATCAATTTTTTACCTGCTCTTGAGTGAGGCATCAGTGTTCTTAAGTCCAACATCAAATGTCTTGCCCTACAAACATGATGGAGACAACTGTCAGTTCACTACATGTTAAAAAATAACAGAGTTAAAAAACATACCACACAATTAAAAGCTTAAAAAAATAAAACAGAATTAAATAACCTATGACTGATTCCTCTTTGACAGAAAACAAGGACTCTTTGCTTATTTGTCCACGTCTACGAAGAAATAGGTAGAGAATACATAATTTTTTAAGGCAGAAAACAGCACAGCACAAGTCAAATTTTTTAGGCCAAAACAAGATGGCGCTGCCCTAAGTAAAGAAAATATTAATATTTTTTTGGCAAAAACTTTTATATCACAGAAAAGTGAATCTATCATACAATATATTAGATATTACCTTAGATTTTTTCGGTGAACTACCAGTATTTGTGTCGCCATCGCCTTTTCCTGAAGTAATCTCTCGCAACCTTTTTCGACCCTTTGGCTTCGCCATGTTTTCTTCCTCACGCTGTACAAGCCTCGAATTGGGATTTGCCTCGCCTTCAAACAACGTAATCCGAATTTTCCTATTTTCCTCGAAATTTCCCCCCTCCATTTCAAATGGCAGGGACAAGCACAAGAAAAATCAACATAATTAACCATTTTCAACAAGAAATAACAATATTAATATTGAAAGCCCAAATGTGTGAATTATAAACGTAAAATGCTACAAAGATAAAGTCAAATCTGGGGCGCTCAATATAAAACGATATTCCTAGAGCCACTAGACAATTTCCCGCACTGACCAGACAATTTTATCTGCGAATTATTCACTCCAATGGGTTCAACAAGGTTTGAGCGGTTTTTGAGGCCATTCTGAAACAGATGGCGCTTGGCGGTTTTTTTTTTGGGGGGCTTTTGAACGCTCGAGCATCGAGTTCACTTTCTCTCCCTGCTACAAAATTATTGTATATTCCGTCACAGAAAACCGCTGACGGCATCTTCTTCGCAGATGTCTACTAAAAGATGAAAGAACTTCAGGAATCAGGCAGCGGCTCTACGAATCTTCTGATAAGGATCCGAAGCAGAACATAATAAGGCCCTGGCTAAATAATCAAACATTGTTTGATAAACATTTGAAATTTGCTTGTCAAGGAAAATGTTTGACCGTTTTGCCACGTCCAAAAACATTGCCTGTCCAACATTTTTCGTTTGTGTCAATCAAAATAAGTTTTAACTTTTTCAAAAACATCGCGCCACAAAGTTTGCTACTTTTGCTTGTCAAGCAATGTTTTTGGACGTGGCCAAACGGTCAAACACCAGACTCCCTGGTTAAACATTTGTTCTAAAGCGAATTCAAAATGTTTGACCAATAATGTTTCATCGTTTGGCCGGGGCCTAAGTGAAGAGTCTTGGAACGCGCGCAGAAAAGAACGAATATTGTATGTTTTATATCTACTTGGCCTATAAAACAACAATATAATGTTTCCAATAACGAAAATGTAACTTTTGATTTATATTAAATAAAAGCAGAAAAATCTAGAAAAGGTAAGAAAATTTACAAGTCAAATGTTCGTTTTTGCCTGAAGACGACAGCTGCAATGCTTTGAATCTCAGCTCCATCGCACCAATTCACATAGGCTTCAACAATTCTCTGAAAAAGATTTGCGAAGATCAGAGTTAACTCGAGGCACTTGCCAAACGACCAAACATTGTTCGTCAAACATTTGCAATTTGCCAGTGAAGACAAATGCTTGACCGTTTGGCCTGATACGTTTTTGAAGT
The DNA here is from genome assembly GCA_014526335.1 of Chrysaora quinquecirrha. Lineage (NCBI taxonomy): Eukaryota > Metazoa > Cnidaria > Scyphozoa > Semaeostomeae > Pelagiidae > Chrysaora > Chrysaora quinquecirrha. The sequence goes on from JACTAT010000122.1 coordinate 773,366, forward strand.
TTTAAAAAACAATACTGAAGGAATTTTACTTGTCAAGCAATGTTTTGTTATGAGGCCAAACGGTCAAACATTACTTGTAAATCAACATTGAAATTGTCTGATCAAGAAGTGACGTTGTAAAATATTGTTTTTCAAACATTATTTGCTTGCAATAAACAGCTCTGAACGGTTAAAAAAACCAATATTACCTAACCGAGTCATTTTTCCGTTTGGCCAACCTGACCACCAAACGATCAAAAATTGTTGGTCAAACATCTAAAAGTTTGCTTGTCCAAAATGTTTGATTGTTGGCAGCATCAGAAAGCATGAAAATGTTTTGGAAATTTTTCAAAAACATTGCAAGCATGCTCTGCTTGTCAAGAATTGTTTTGCAACGTGGCAAAACGATCAAACATTGCTTTTCATTTAATTGAAATTTGCTAATCAAGCAATGTTTGAACGTTTTGCCAGGTCACAAAACATTAGCTACTTGAGAAGCATCAATCAGCAGGCTTCATTCCGCGATGTTTTTGAAAAAGTTTAAAAACATTTTTTGGTTCATACAAGCAAAAATGTTTTACGAGCATTGTTTTGCAGCGTTGCCAAACGATAAAACATTTTTCTTGACATGCAAATTCCAAAATGTTTGACAAACAATGTTTGATCGCTTGGCCAACCTTAAAATTTTGCTTTTCATGTTCATTCTTTCTCATGTTTATTGTTCATTTGTCATTTTTCATAGTTAGGCCCTGGCCAAACGACCAAACGTTGTTGGTTATTGTTGGTCAAACATTTTGCGATCTGCTTAAACATCAAGCCACAAATTTTGTTACTATTTTGGCCAAGGCCTTAGGCTCATAGAGCGTCATAGAGATATGACGAACGGTTTTTCTGAGCATATCTGAGCCTGTTCCTTCAAATTTTTTTCTGTCTATCTATAAGCCTCGTTTAGATTATCTAGAATAAATAGAATGTTGGCATGACAACTAACCTCAGTTACACGATTTTCCATCTGCAGCTAGTTCAAAGCCATCAGCACATGCGCAGGAATAGCCTTTGGAAGAGGTGCTTAGCAGACAGAGATGCATACAGCCACCGTTATTGGAGCCACATGGATTGGAGCCTATGTTGACGAAAATTCAGGGAAGGATTGAATGACAAGTTTACAAGTCTTAATAAAAATATTATGACTACAAGTATTTTTCATAAGAAACTTCTTCATCACTTCAGCACTCGAACTTTCTTAGCAATCTAAATACTTAACACTTTTTAACTATATGGTTGTCTTAAGTACCCTTGGCACTTCAAACCACTACGCAATTGTACAAAGCCGAAAGCGATTTTCACAAAAATTTATCCTTGAATTGACTTGTTACTTGTAAATTCATCAGCAGAGTTGCAGGTCACAGATTTGAGTCTCAGCCAAGGGAAATATAGGAAATCTTGAAGCACACGATTCCATAATTAAATATTTGCTAAGGTTTGAAATTCTCACTTAAACTAACGAACTTTCTTAATTTCACGAGGAGCAGAGTACTACTTTCTTATAACCACTTTCCTGGTCAGGACTCATAACGAAAATGTTGTGGGTTCGAGCCACGTTCTTTCCACTTTTGATTGCAGAGATCACAACCTTGGGCAAATTGTTAACACAATGTGCCTCTCTCTGCCCAGGTGTATAAGTGGGTACCTGGTCGGTAATTATGAGCGCCTTGTGTGGCTGCACCGTGCTATATACTAATGCATCCAGACCAGGGGTAAAGTGTAAAGTCGACTGAGTAGCCCTAGGCTAGTAGTAGACTTGAAAAACGGCAACTTCATTTTTATAAAAAAACGCGCAAAGTAAAAAGTGAATTGATTATTAATGGTATACTCAGACGATGTTTAATTTACCTTTAGGCTTGGCAATAGGATGATTGACCTGAATCATGTATGGACTGAAAAACGCCCCTTTTAAATCTTTGATATTTTCGCCATTTGCTTTATCAGCTTTGAATAATTTTCCCGTCACTTGAGTCCAGTAAACGTGATCCTCGAATACAGCTAACCCAAACGAGGCTTCCACATTTGACGTGACAATCTTTCTGATGTCTTCGCCTTCCAAAGTACTGGACCCGAGGTAACCTTTTCGTCTGTCGACCCAATAGACTCTCTCCGATATTTGATCGACAGTGACTGCATTCGGCCATTGCAAATCATCGGAAAATATGATCGTTTTTCGGCTTGTTCCGTCCATACTCGCCCTTTCGATTTTTGGGTGCTCTCCCCAGTCGGTCCAGAACATAAGTCTAGGAATACGAAAAAAAGTTGGACTACAGTTAATGCCTGGCTAAACTAGGAGACATGTCGCGTGCGATATTGATGTCCTCTCGGTGTCTCCTATATTAACCACCTCGGAAGCTTTGTAGCGCGCGACAAAATTTGTGGCAAGAGACACGCAAACGTTTCTGGGAGACAACAGAAACATTTCTTGTCTCCCCGACATGCAAATGAATGAATACACAAGTGACTGAGTGGGCAAGCGGTTTAGTGAGTGTCCTTTAGGCAACTGAAGTTAAAGTTGGTCATGTCAAGCCAACATCTGGATGGGTGACTTTCCGAATGCGAATGGATGGCTAAACAATTTACTCCGCTGTCCTTTGGAAGAGATGTAAATTAGGGGTCCCATACCTGCATGTAGCAAGCAAAGTAGCCCGAAATTAGCAGATAAGACTAAAAATCACAACACGACCAAGTTGCCACACATTTCAGTCACTATGCTCTAGTGAACTAGCCATTCCTTGGTGCTCAACTCAACTCCATTCGAAATTAAAAATTTAAAAATTTGATAAGTGTTCCTTCATAAAAATCTCGTAAAGCTTTCTAGAAGGTTTTCCAGCGATTTATTAACAAATATCGGGGGCGCTGCCCTCAAACCCCGTTTAATACGCTAATGACTTGTTGCCTTTTCAGTTATGGCGATGCGATTCGTCTTTTGAAGAAGCGAGTTCACCAGATGTGCTGCGACTCGACTGTGACGAGTTGGCAGTGTGGCGAGTTGACCTGTTACCGGCAAAAAGAAACGCTAATCACAAATTAATTAACCTACCTCTTAGATGGAAGCAAGGCAATTCCTCTTGGCTTATCAATATCAGAAGTAATCAGACTTTTGCGACGAGAACCGTCAAGATTCGACACCTCAATACATTCTTCATCTGAAAAATAGGATAAACCATCAGAGAGATAATACAACCGCGGCCCCGCGTTATCTTTTGCTTTAAATGGCCACAGGACATGCTAAAAGTTGTCGCCACCATCGGAAAAAACGAAGTCGCACGTTTAGTGAGGGATGGATTTTCGAACGAAATGTTCTGCGACCTGAAGCAACATGGCCGCAGATCATTGATTTCGTTTAACTTCTCGCGACATGTTTTGGATTTTACTGATCATGTCGCATCGTGAAGCCGTGTATTCTTTACGCAACACAGACGCGTATTCTTGAAACAAAATTTCTCTTTTATGTGGCGTTTTCCTAGAAATTTTCTGCGGCCAATTCTTTTTACGGGGCAGGCCGTTTGTCGCAGCATTTTTGTCTCAGGATTTCTCAGAACAGGACATTTTCAGGAGTGTCGCGTAGTTGAAAGTCTTTTTACTTTAAGTTTCGCGTACTTTAGCGAATAAAATTTGACATGACTTTTACCAGTTGACAAGGCATCGCGTAATAAAATTCTTACCAGTGTTAGTCCAGTAGATTTTATTTCCAATCCAATCCAGGGCAATTCCTTCTGCTTTTGTTAGCTTGCCATTTGCCAATGTCTCAATTTCGGTTTTATTGTCTTTCACTCGTGAAATTCTCCCTTTGACATAATCAGCCCAGTATACATAACCATCGTTATTGATATCAACAGCAAGGACACCGCCGATCTTATTCGCAGCAACAATGCGTTTAATTTCATTACCATCTGTGTCCACTTGTATAATGTTCATACGATTTGCAATGATCAGAGATGGTCGTTGACCTATAAAAAATAAAGTTTTACTCAACTCTTCCTTTAGATAGAATTGTAACAAAAACTAGATTAAATACTCGTACTATGACACAAATTCGCAGTGAACCTTTGGTCTGAGTTGAGGCTACAGTTCCTTGATTTAAAAAAAAATTAGGCTGAAAGTTCCTTATACTGTTCCTTGTCGTGAAATATGTTTCAAAACTAAGTAAATTCATTTGAACTTGCTTCTTTTTCTGACTCAAAATATACATGGAGTCCTTTTTGGCAAGTAGGATGGGAAAGAAGTTATTTGGTTATTTAGTTGTAGCTATAAATCGACTTGTTCTTGAAAAAATTATTCTTAGTTTTTCATCCTAGCCTTGATAACTTCTTTAAGTTCCCTATTTTTTTGGGAATAATCAGCATCGAGTTTCTTTTCAAGATGTTCCTTCTAAAAAGGGTAAACTAGTAATTTGTATAGCGTGGTAACGTATCAAGTACTGTATTGTATTGTATTGTACTGTAAAATTCTTTAATGTTAGTTCTTACAATATTAATTAGGCACCAGTTTAAACCAACCTAGAGCAAACTTCAGAGATTGCATTAAGTTATGTATTCTACTGCATATTGCAGAATGAGCATGCGCATTTGTTATCAAGAAACCAAGTCTTGACCAGTGTTTTGGACTTCTTTATATTTTGAGCTGATTTTGTTTCAGCAGGAAGTGAGTTCCATATTTTTGGCCCTTTAAACCGCAAAGATTTAATTCCATAATTGGTAGTTTTTGCCTTTGGAATTTCTAGCGGTTAAAAATACGAAGATGATGACTAGTTTTCTTGGCTGAGAAGTAGTCTGTCATGAAGGTAGGATTGAGACTGTTTAGTTTCTTATAAACTTCAAGTGCCAAACGCCTAACCGATTGAACATGAACGCTTGTTTCTTCAGATTTTGCAAGCAATATACATTATAAGACGATGTATAGTCTGAGTATGCCAGGCGTAAGGCTCGTTTTAAAGTAACTAAACGTACCATAAAGTAGCTGAAAACAAACCTTTGGCTTTGCAGGACCTCTTATCTCGCTGTAGTTTATAGCCTTTTTGACAGTGACAGGTAAATGAACCAGGGGCATTTCTGCAAATCTGACTGCATGTTCCATAAGTGTCACATTCATTGATGTCTGCAATAATGATTAAAATAACAAAACTAAAACTACCATTCTCCCGACCATATCAGCTATTTAGAGTAACACTGGTGATGGAATATAGTTTCTTCTCCATTTAATTAGGATTCAATGACAAATCAGCGCGAATCTTCTTTAAGTATATTTTTGCTGCAAGAGTTTTCTCCTTGGCATTTGTTTTCAAACTTTGAAGAAGGTGTACAATAGCTTTTGGGGGATGGCTAGATCTTCCTATTTTGACGGACGGGATGCGAGGTTCCTTCTAGGCTCTTCTTGGCAGGATACGGTGCAGTCAGAGGACGGCAGGATCAGGATTTAAAAAAATGAGGGCGATAGCATACGGAATATGTCAAAAGCAGATGCGAGATGGCGAGATGGAGGTATCCTATTGTTCTACCCTCTTGATACAGGCCCAAAGGAGCCCAATTGTCTCCTCCTCTACCCCACATCTTCTAAATTTGGTATTGGGGTATTAGCCTTCATAATTTGTTCTTAGTTTAAAAGAAAGGAAGCAATGAAAAATTGAAACTGAAGTCCGATTTGAATGCTATTGGCAATGCAAGCAAGAACAGAAATTCACAGTTTAATGAGATAAAGTGTACGCTGGGATAAAGTGTACCATTCAAATTGCCAATGAAGCAATTGAACAAAAGAAAATACAAAGGCGTTTGCTTATAGCCTATCAAATAACAAGCCCCTTCAAGTAACGATGCGCGAGAAGGTCCCAACCATTCATCAACTTACAATGCGTTCTAAAACTGATCTTAAAAACTTAAGAGTCAAGTAACTACAATTAGGCTGGCATTTGGACATCAAAAAGTATTCGGACTTTGAATAGAAGCTTCTCGTTTGGCATGGGTACAGTCTATCGGATGATTGAAAAATTCTGATCTCCCGTTAATAAAGACACCTCGCTTGCTCGGTTTTTGGAAATCGTCCCATCCAAATCTATTAAAATCCCCTGTTCAATCGAAATTAAAGTGTATACATTGTGAAAAATTTTGCCGCCTACCGTCGCAAGTTTTTCCATCGTCATTAAGTTTGAAACCATCCCTGCAATCGCATTCGTATCCAATCTTCAAATCTTTGCAAAGCTGGGAGCATCCAGTCTTGTTGGTCAAGCATTCATTCACACCTATAAGGGGTCGAAATTTCTTAATAAGGTATCTATATGGGCCAAGATCTCCTCTAACCAAAATACTTACAGAAATTATATATAATCTAAACAAGAAATAATACTAGTAACGTAAAAAACAGCAGTATTGTATAAACAACAAGAAAAGAAGATATTTTAGGCAAAAAGAAAAGACAAAGGCATTAAGCAATTTGTGTGCAGTAAACAGCTTTTAAAGCTAAAGTCTTTCCTTTATTTTGAAGCATATCATTACGAAAGAAGATAACAAATTGAGACGATAGTGACTTCTTCTAATCTATTCCTTTGTAATCCCGCAAACTGATAGGTGTTTAAAACACAATGCCAATTCGGCTTCCATTTCTGATTGGTGCATTTCGATCCGCATCCGGGTATGAATTCAAACTTTTTCTAGTGTTTCTCTGCTTCTGACGTTCATACTTTGAGGAAGGTCGGACGGAGAAAGCTTTTAAGTATGCCCGAAAACCTTTCCGCTCTTTATCGTAATTTATTCCTTGTACTTAAGTAACTTATAGAAGGGAAATTTTCTTCAATTTTCTTTTAAAAAGCTTTTCGTTCTGTTTCAAATAACGGGCACAGAATATTTCATTTCCCAGAATAATCTCAGCTAATCATGGACAGGCCTTAGAATTATGACATTGCGACGTTTTGGGAGAGCTCTGCCTCCGAAAGGTCGCAATGTCAGCGGGCAACGGGAAAAAAGGTAACTGACAACAGGGGAACAGGGCAGCGAAAACTAATGACAATTGGTAAAGTCCAGAACAAACCACACTGAGCAGGCTCATCGTCTCCCTTTGGACAATCTTTTTCCCCATCACATACTTTGATCTTGTCGATACATGTTTTTGTACCAGAGCATTCGAATGCTGATTCTGAATTGCAATCCAGAGATGGCAAATTCCCTACGAAATGAAAAAGCAGAAAACTGTGAATTTTATAATATCTAGAAAAGTGGCATACATTATTACTTAAAAAATTCAAGCTCTACTGTACGAAATCTCCCCACGCAAGGGCACCGAAGTTCCTAGATTAAGCGCCCCATGGCGCTTATTTAAAATCCGTCTCAAAGAGGAGCAATTATTTGAAAATTCATGACTCAAATAACAATCTGACAAAAAGTAAGTTTTGCGGCAACTAGCAGAAGGTATCTCTTGATTCTTTCCACCCGATCAAGACCTTGCACATATACTATCAAAGGAGTGTCTTGGATCAACCGGATGGGCAGCTCAGTTGAAGAAGGGGACGCCTTTTCGAGGAAGGGTGCTTATTCTATTTGAGGAAATATGGTAATAGATTTGCTACAAGTCTAATTCTGAAATATATTCCGATTTCAGTTCCAATGGTGCAATATATTCAGGGAAATACTGTTTAGACTTACGGCAACCTAGAATATTACTGCATTCTAGCCCTTGACTTGCTAAAAGTCTATTTCTGAAATATATTCGTGTATCGGATTCCAGTTCCACAATATAGTACATTCAAGGAAATACAGTATGCAGGAATGACTTACGGCAACTTAATTCGTCAGAATAATCTCCACAGTTGTCAATGTGATCGCAACGTTGACTTTTGGGAATGCATTTCTTGTTTTTGCACCTGAACTCAGCTGACGTGCATTTTGCAAATTCTGGAATGGAAATCCCAAGTAAAGTTTATTAAGGATGAAAATGTAAGGCAACATTATTGCAACAGAAATTAAAACGATAACTACACGCATTTTTTTTTTTATAAGGAAGTTCGGTCCAGGGTCAGTACTGAAAATTCCTTAACTGACGGCCAAAATTGAGTACTCAATATTCCTTAGCAATTCCTTAACTTCTTACTTTGTGATTCTTAAAAACAACCAATGGTCAAGGAAATATAGCTGATAAAGGTGTCATAAGACGAGTAGAAATGAATACTGATTGAAAACCATTGGCGATAAGTATTGCTTGCTCTGTTAATTCAAAACTTCATCTTTTAATCGAAATGCTAGGTTAGAGAAACGTCAGATTCCTTAGTAGTCTCCGGTCCAGTACTAGAAATTCCTTAAGTTTTTGCCTAACCGAGTACTACCTTCCTTATAAAGCACTTCCTTATAAAAAAAAATGCGTGTATTCCCTTCAAGCAACTGGGCTATACAGTGGATCAATTACCGCAAATGCTTGAATAAACGCCCCGGGCGGTTATTTAATTTTTGAGATTTAAAGGAGGCTGTTATTTGGAGACGGGCCTTTAATATAGGCTGGGCGTTTATTAAATTACTAAGAAATTGGAATCTTCATTTTTTGACATACCTTTATTTTCATCATAAATTCATCACAAACAGACTTTCAAGAGTTGTCTATAGTACATAAAAAAGTCGTGTTCAAGTCGGTTTTCGTTAATTATAGGACACTTCCCTCATTTTTAAAATTTTGATTATCTGAAATATAATAGAAAGTCTTAAGATCAACCCTTGTCTGTTTTTCCTTTAAACTGCTTGATCCGAGGAAATCTATCGTTTATAAAAATTTGTCAATCTTTGGGGGCCGTTTATTCGAGACGGGCGTTTAAAAGAGGCTGGGCGTTTACCAGATCATTTACGGTACCCAAGCCGCTAGCATTTTCCGATTGCAATTTTCTTGTTGGGTAAGGATTTCGTGAATACCTACCCTCCAAGTCAATGTTTTTGTCAGATGAAAGTAAAGGGACCAGATTCTGCATTATGCGATTACAGACTTTAATTTCGCCATTGTCTCTACGGTGTTGGATCGTGTCGTGGACTGTATGTGCTCAAAGGCTGTTTTCCCGTGTGGCTTTGGGCTAGGGGCCAACTGAGGCTTCCAAATGTTCTAGTTAGCGTGCATGTTGAGATCTTCGTGTCAGTGACAGAGATAATGACCGATAAATCTGAGAGCACACCTTGCACACTCCCCCAAATAACTGTGAATTCCAGCAGGAAATACTAAGAAGTCGTTTTTTCGAAATATTATTTGCCAATCTTCTGACCGCTTGTTATTGTGTGTAAATAACAATTGCAAGAAACAATGGGCTATTCCATTTTTACTCCGTACAGGGGTATGGAAGGCGTTTTTAGAAATTTTCGAAGGGGTTGGAATTTCCTAGGGGGTAAGACAGATTATAAGGAAAGACAGAAGCAAGGCAAGCTATTGTGGCAGGGAATGCTAATATGAAACATGCGAGGGGTATTTCACTCGTCGAAAAATTGTAGGAGATTCAAATTGGAACAGAAGGATTCACAGGGTGAAATATGATGGTATCAACTGAATGATCGGAAATTAGACAGGGTGTCAAATATTGTCTGTTTTCCCCACCGTACTGAATATCCCCCACGGTACTCCAAGATATCCCCCACCACACTGAATATCCGCCACGGCAAACCCACCGTACTGCTCATCCGCCACCGTATTTCAAGATGCCTCTCCACGGCAATCGTTGCATCCTTCCACCGTACTGAATATCCGCCACCGTCTTACACATCCCCCACCGTACTGCAGAGATATTACATGGGTTGTTTTGTCCTAACTCCTAAGGTTTGGTATCGTGATGCACAGTTCACTTGGGATTAGGGGAATGTTTGCGCATCTCATCATACAATGAAAACAGTGGCAAATTCTGGCAATATTTCAACAATTTGCTACGAAACAGGAAGAGCAAAAATCGTCACGAGAAAGAGGAAATAAAGTAGAAAAAAATCTTACTGCAATTCCATTCATCGGAGCCATCGGAACAATCGTTTTCACCATCACATCTCCATGATTTGTGAACGCAAGCTCTGCCATTCGCACAACGAAATTCTGTTATTTTATTGCATATTTTTGCATCTAAGAGTGAAGAAAAATGTCTTAGTGAAGCTTACGGTTTAGGGTCATGTAGGGGTTTTAGGGAACACGGGAAAATGGGAAATGTATCCAAGAAACGAGGGAACGTGGCTAAAAAAGGGAGGGGATCATCGGGAAACAGGGATCGGGTAAAATCCTCCCTGTTAATCAGCTTGAGTATGAAAAAACTTTCAAGAAACAAACACGAACACGAACACACTAAGATTCGCCAAAAAATAAGAACAACGTATAGGAACATGTCTAGCCTCAGATGAAAAATAAGAAACAGGAAAATGTGTTTAAAACAACAAAACAGAACTAGTTTAAGCAATTTCTTAATAGAAGTATACAGTATAGAAGATATGCCAAACTGATATTCATTGTTTGTAGAAGCAATTTGTTGTATGTAGTTGAAGAAAAACTGATGTTGAAATATGAACACAACTAACAACACACGCATTTTCAAAGCTTGAAATAAGGGCTGAAAGCCTAATTTATTTGCACGTTGCAAAAAAAGTTCTAAAAAAGTAAAAATCAGAAAATCTTTTGTTCAACTCACCGCAAAAATACAATTGATGCAGAAATAAAGCTGAAATTGACAACTGAAAAACTAAAAAGTATTTCATTTTCAAAGAAATCTGCAATTCATAGATCAATTTCTGAAAGCCTTTCTTCTTGCAAAGCAAAGTCAAACCAGTCGATGCAACGCGAAGAGAGGAAATAAAATTGTTACAAATTTCAACACTTTTTGATGCTGAAAATCGATTGTCTGATGAAAATCTGATGATATCGAACGATTTTCATTCATCAGCAGTATTTTTTACGTCACTCATAAGAAATAGCCGCAGCCTTTGTTTTCTGGCCTCTAATTATGCACAGCCGCGACCAACATTCATGGAACCATCAATTGACGAACAACCACGATTACAACCCATTGAAGGGTATATTCCAAACTTCCCAAACTGTACTTCAAACAACTTGCATACCTAGATTTTCTAAATTAGAGCACACGGGGGGGGGGGGTGGGTTAGCACATGCCCTTCTACTTTTCTTCCATATCTTTTGCTTGCCCCATTTATTATTTGAGAAGTGCCTTTTCTTGTGCCACAAAGATACAATATATATGTTCTTGTCTTTCTCTTCTTCTTAACTTAACAAGCTGCAATGAGCCCTGTGAGTGCGGAATCAACCCCTTTTATCAACAGTAGACCTTATTATATCAAACTTACATTATAAACAGTAGGCTACTTTATCTATATCTTAACTTGCTACTGGTATTAATTCAATTCAATTTCAATATCTCCAAGTGCATGGGGTCGCAGCACCTCCGATAATTTTAATCAGTCAGTCCCGGACAAGAAAAGGATCGAAAATATATGATCCAGTTCAACGGGTCTGTTGTCTGATGAACCATATTGAAACTCGGATGGACAATGAAAAGTGAAATATGGCGACCAAATGGTTAAGTCATCAATTAACGGCGATTTCGCAACTTCGAACATTTCTCCCTGCTACTGTAGGCCATCTTTACTTTACCAAAGTCTTTATCAAAATCAAAACGATTACAGACTAATTTCCGAATCAAACTTTTGGATAAAATGTGTCCTGACGTTCTACATCACTTGGCTAGCTTAAAAGGGTTATGTGTAGCTCTAAATATTCTCATAGAATCCTATGGCACAAACATGTATTTGAGGACATCGCATAACACTTAGCGTCGGGACGACTTTACCCATTCTTATAAAGCCCCTATAACGAGGTGTTTTCTTGATTATGGAGAATGATTAACTCTTACATACGATAGTATCTTGCCATAAGAGAATTTCTCAGGACTGTGGGGAGTAAGTATGGCACCGCTTGTATTGGCTAAGCTTTGGTTAAATAGGAATCTACAGTGACGTATGAGAGAAAGACAGCACAAAGGCAGGGGTGCTGGCATATTTTCTTTAATATTCTACGAATTCCTAAGATTTGTTAATATAACTACACGATTCAATTAAATACATGGAATCTGCAAAAGTTACCGTTTTTTAGCTTTGGATTTTAATTTCTCTAGTCCAATTATGTACTTCTTTGGAATTGAGAATTCCTCTACGAAAGAAAATTTTTTTTAATATCAAATAAAGAAAATTAATAGGATATTTACAAAATAAATACTATTAAAGTGGTTTAAGATGCGTAAATGCTTACTGCGCTGGTGTGTCGAGATCGTTCGATTTGTTCTTAAACCGTACGTTTTCTATATGTTGAGTTATGAGAAAGTACTTAGAACCGAAGTTTCTACCGAAAAGGGTGATAAAGTTTTCAGTTTTAAATCTTGAGCCTTGGCCAAACGTCGCCAACAAAAACGCAAGAGAAAATGTTTGACTAGAAATGTTTTGTGACATGGTCAGGCAGTCAAATATTTTGCTTGACAAGCAATTTTCACATGTTTGATCGTTTTGCCTTTCTAAATTTATTAGTCTAATGGGTTGGTTATAAGGAAGAAATCGTCCCGCCTGGATGGGATGAAAATTGCGAGGGTATTTTTTGTCCCGGTGTTATTTGAAGAAAAATCACCCAGGCAACGCGAGACAAAACGTTTTTCGCTTTACGCGGGAAAATGAAAATCTTGCTTAATCAACCTGCCTAGCCGAGATCTCTTTACATGCAAGCGGAATCCCGCTTTACTAGGAAGAGCTTTGTCGTGTGAAACAAAATGTGAAAAACACAAAGATATAACAGTAGATGCGAGATCTCGGCAAAACGTGCCTTCTCGGGAAAGTGGGACAATTTCCTTGCATTATAACAGATCGTGATATAAGTAAAAGGACCGAAGAGAAAAATAAATTACCAAGGATCTTAGAAACATAGCTCGTCTGGTTTCCCTGAATAAGAACTTGCATTCCACTGATATTTTTACCGGGCAGCTGACTTACTAAAAAAGAAAAATATAAAACATGATTTAAAAGTTACGAAATCAATTCACAGAGAACAAGGGCGGATTTACTTGAGTTTTCGGTCCATAGATTCGTATTTGTTTGAATGAAAGTTTTGGCAGGTTTGGAAGGCCTACCAAACCTAAAGGTTTCTACCCCGACCCCATCCGACATGAGGAGATGATCTAACTGAATGTAAAGCCGTATTTTAGTAGGAAATCGAAAAAGAAAACTCCATTTTCATTTGGTCCTATGATTTTGACACCCCTCTTTCCTCTGATGCATTACAAAAACAGGCGTGTTTGGTTTCAGTACACGCTTTTTTATAAAGAACCTCTTTACAAGGAACCTACATTTAGAAGGTCGAACAATGTCTAAGATCTAATGCTACTAAAGACAAAATCTCTAGGGAACTTCTCAATGTTGAATAGTTTTATCACTGCATACAATCAAGAATTAGGAAGCTGGTTCCATTCATTTGCAGTTAAAACGCACATAAATTGTATGTTACGCATGCATCAAATATTTCCTTGAGTAGTTTCCAGCTTTGCTCACATACAAGTGTCACCTTAGCATAGTCTTGGCACTAAATGTCAGTTACTAGTGAGGAACGTTTAAGGAACTTTTGGTACAACAATTCAATCAAGAGGTCCAAAAATAAGAAACTTAAGGAATTAGTCTTTAGGTTCTTTGTAGAATCAAAAGCGTGTATACATCAAGGTTTCTGTTAAGTTTTCAGATGAGAAAGAATTGGGTGCTTCTTACCAGAGGCCGTTTGTTCAGGTAGGAACACCTAAAATGCGAGGATTGTCCAAAATAGCACCAAAACCAAAGAAAGATACATAAACATAAGGATCCACAGGGTGAAATAAAATGTTATCAACTGAATCATCGGAAATCAGACAGGCGTGTCACATATTGTCTGTTTTCTCCCACCGTACATAATATCCCCCACCGTACTTAAAAATATCCCCCGGCAATACTGAAAATCCGCCACGACGATCCCCAGCCCACTGTGCTGCACATCCGCCACCGAACTTCAAGATGCCTCCCCACGGCAATCGTGCCATCCCTCCACCGTACGGAATATCTATCCGTCACCGTATTGCACAACGCCCGCCGTACTGGAGAGACATTACATGGATAACTTTACTTGGTAACCAAAAACAAAATTGTCGAAATCTCTAAATGGCTTTTAAATCTGATTGGATAGGGCTATTGGGCTGACATTTTCAGGAATATCATTTGTTATGGATACCAACAAATGATGCACATTTAACGAAATCTGATAGCTCTTAAAAACACACCCTTTTTAAAGTTAACTGGAATGACCCACACACCTACGACTTCCAGTATTTTGCTTACGTAAAAACCTAAGATTCAACTCTGTATTCCATTCATTCTAACGCAGTCCCATTCATCCATCCATGCAGACAATCATTGCGATAGGAACTTTTAGCAAATCATCAAGCCTCAATCTTCATCCAACTTAACGGGCCGTACACTGCTCTCAAACCAGCTTACATTTACACCAATCAAATCGATTCGATTATTCGAACTGACCAATCAGAACGCAGTATTTGTAAAACTGGTTTTATTTAAACCGGTTTAACTTGCAGTGTGAACGCAGAATATGATTCCTTTTATTCACCAGGCAGAACACAACATTTGTTGGTATCCATTTGTAAAACTGACTTAATCTAAACGGGTTTAACTCGTAGTGTGAATGCGATGTTAATCTATCTTCCAGACAGTAAACAGTCATTTTGCACGAAAGTAACAAATCTTGATTACAAAGAAGTTTCATTCATGATCTATCTTCTGGTTTACCTGTCTAGATTTACCTCGGGGAGGGGGCGAGAGTAGCTAGCGCTATAAATATAATATGTACAGTGTTGGGTCACTTGCAAATTGAAAACAACACCAATATATTCAGACTTTCTGTGAGAAAGCATAAAAACATTTTCAAAAACCTGGTTCGAAACTTAAAGAAACGAACAGATGTGTCTACAGGGTATCGTTCCTATCTATAGGTGCAATAAAAATTATTGTAGGGTGCCTTTCGCACGAGAAGCCAGAAAAAGTCTTCTATGGGGTCCTGTTTGCCAAACTATCCCTATCCTTCCAGGAAGGTCGTAAAAGCCCTAGATCCGAGAGACACAAAACATGCCCCCAAAATCTGTACGAAGCGGAAAAGTTAGGTTAAAGACAATATTTAAAGTCGATGAACTGGGTCTTTAATGCCTCTTTGGGTAACTAACGAGCATGGATTACCACTAAAATAAATAATAATGGATTTGATAAAAATATTTACCAGTTGTACTTGATGCTGCTGCCAGTTGAATTCGATGCGCAAAGTCATTCGGATCGATACCAAATTGTTCCAGGTTTTTAACAAGTGTCACCTAATCAGAAAAAGCATCAAATTAAAAAGGATCTCGTTTTAATAAGCAATCTGTTAATAAGCAACTAGGGCTGAGTTCTGTGGAAAAGTATGGGTGAACATAGTGTTAAAGATTGTCTTCCAAATTTGATCTCTGTTTTACTCACCTTTTTATTTCCCATTCTTTGCTCTACTTTAACTTCAACCGGTTCCATTTTACCTTTCCTAAAATACGAAAGCCATACAAAATGGAAATTACAGCAGCAGGAGGGGGGCTTTGGGATTTTGCGCAGTTAAAATTAAGGAACTATTAAGGAAATTTTGGTACTATAATTAATCAAAAGAGGTCCAAAAAAAGAAACTTTAGGAAGGTGAAAGGTGAAGGTGAAAGGGTGTTTTAGCGCCAGTCACTAGGATCTCAGTAGTAGGTTAACTAATCGAGACCTCGACCCTGGCTCTAACGCTACCGTGGCTGGGCTCGAACCCTGACCATAATGAGCTCTTGACACCACAGGTCAGCTGGATTACACCACGATGCCACAGCACCTTCCGCCCCAGGAAGTAGACCTTGAGGTAGGTTCTTTTTAAAATAAAAAGCATGTAATCCGTGAGAGGGTTGGAAATTTCCAGAGATTACTACTCGACAACTTAGAGTAGCCAAGAATGATCCGGCAAATAAAAGAGCTTTTTAGCGAAAGGAAAAGCGACAGAAAAGTATCTCAATAGCTGTATAGCTGAAATAGCGAATCAAAGGACGGTTAAGCAGTAAAGACACAAGGAACTGTCAATTCAAATAAAGTGCTTACTTGATTGGTGATTCTTTTCCATTCAATATAACCCTGTGACATGGGTTCATTTTTTCTTGAAATCTACGAAGTACAGAAACGTTTCAGCATGATAGCTTAGGTAAAGGAAGTAAATAGACCATTTCAACTAAGGGCCTCGTTTTCAAGAAAATTGAAAATCAGGCCATAGAGAAATTTCGACTTCAGATGCGAATTCAGCACCTACTTTTTAGTGTTCAGGCAAAGTTTTATGCTTCTAGTCCTTAAGATATTGATTTTATAGGTGTTAAAAGTTTGAAATTTTATAAAGGATTTGACCGTGATAAATCGTTGGGGGTGAAATTTTACACCCTCAGTCATTTTACACGGTCAAATCGCTTATAAATTTTCAAACTTCTAATCGCTATAGAATCAATATCGTAAGGACTAGAAGCGTAAAAATTTGCATTAACACTAAAAAGAAGGTGCTGAATTCGAATCTGAAGTCGAAATTTCTCTATGACTTAATTTTCAAGTTCTTTGAAAACGAGGCCCTTAGTTGAAAAGGTCTATTGAAACAATGTGGAATATGCTTTTATGATTTTATGTTTTCGGAGGCAAGGACTTGTCTTAATATTACTGACCTTGCGAACAGAACGTCCCAAGTTACAGAATCTTCACGAAAATTTTTGTCAAATAAAACATCGGATAAAATTGGGTCTAAATTCACCAGCCTAAAAAATGAAACTTTTAACATTAGGCTTATTTGGAGAAAAGGCCTAGAAAAACAAAAACTCGCAGATTACAGACAGTTGAAAACATTTAAAGATGAACAAGATAAGATCATTTTAGAAGTAAAATGAAAGCTGTTAGGCTGCGATATCAAAGACATTGGCACTAACTTTTGCAATTTGTTTTTTCAGAGATTTCTATTTAAAAAAGGATTTCCAAGGAATAACATGACTTCCATTAAAGGCGTACGAGATTTCTATTTAAACAAAAGGATTTCCAAGAACTTTCACTGAAATGGAAAATTATCAAAAATACCTTTTATTGTTTTGATTGACAAGCTCGTTGCACTTTACATAATTTGTTAACATTTGTCGAATTTCGGTCGAGGTATAGGCTTTTCCTTTGCTGAAAGAAAACACAAAAATCGAGTTCCGAAGACAGCAAAAGCAACAACCTACAAAATGTCTACTTCCATACAACTCCAATACAACTGTTGAACTTTCGTGTAGTTCAGTTAAGCGTACTTAAAGGTCTCCGATATTACAGGACAAAGAAAAAGCCCAGCGTCCGGGTTGTTGAGGCGAAGAGGAAATACTAACAATACGATGCACAAGCACTGCGACACAAAACAAAAGATACACACTTTTTTTTTATAAGAATACAGTCTATAAGAATATTCAGGCTCAAAATTGCTGAAATTTAAGAATTATTTAAGAATAATCTGAGGCTCAAGCTTGACGAGGATCATTTTTATTTCTCTGTGTTTTTTACACTGCACAGTAAGTGTGATTGTCAGGCAACTGTATTTGTTTTGAAATGCATACATCCTGGCTGACTCTTTGATACAATAACTCTTTTTATTAATAAAATAACAAATGACAAAGATTTGACTTATTTCTCTTGATCTTCAGGCCAACTTACAACATTGATGATTAAGAATAATTTAAGAATATTTTCAGGCTCAAAATCGAATAAGCTTAAGAATAATCGAGGCTCGGCAAAAAATAAGGTATTCTTATAAAAAAAAAAGTGTTTATTGCAGGACAAAGACAAAGCCCAGCGTCAAGGTTGTTGAGGCGAAGAGGAAATATTAACAATACGATGCACAATGCACAAGCACTGCGACACAAAACAAAAGATAACTATGTTCAATAACTAATATTTTGCCTTGCCAAGCAAGTGTTTTTCAGAGAATGAGCTAAACTTATTAGCTAAGCTAAACTCGAGTCCCAGTTAATGCTTATAAAAGCGAGGCTAACACTAAATTGAGATCGCTGGGAGTAGTTTTCTAGCTCTGGCATGTTGGATAATCGTGCAAAATTAATTCCCCACATTTCAAGTAGTTTGAACATCCAGCGTTCAATTCAGTGGCGATAACTACGACTCAATACACCTAAGGATGAACTTCAGATTACAAACAAAATATAAATAGAAAATATAACATACATAAATTACATACATATATTAATATGTATAAATAAAGTACTAAATATATATTAGATGCTTAGTTTCATTTAGATTTAATTTTTTACCTGCTGTCGTACAACTTGAAGAACGATTTTGTGTTTCCAGATACGGCAAACATTTCAATTACTTGAATCCCCTGAAAAAGTCAGAATCGAATCCCCTGAAATTATTTTAACTTCATAATCAAGGTAAAAATATATATAAACCATGACTCGGAGAGTTACTCGGCGATTTCATTGAGCTCTATAGCTCAGTGGAAACGTCGTTGGCTCTCTGATCATGCAGTCAAGGTTCGAATCCCATCTATTGTGGTATGCCACTTGTGGAAAAATCTATCCTAGTGTTCGCCATTCATGAAAAATATGTACAAATATGTATGGTGCTGAAGAAGGCTCAACAAAGCCGAAACACAAAAAGAAAAACGGAGGAGAGCCTTGGGTTGTATGACTCAGAGAGTTACTCGGCGATTTCATTGAGCTCTATAGCTCAGTGGAAACGTCGTTGGCTCTCTGATCATGCAGTCCAGGTTCGAATCCCATCTATTGTGGTATGCCACTTGTGGAAAAATCTATCCTAGTGTTCGCCATTCATGAAAAATATATATAAACCAGGGTTATACAAAAAAAAAACAGGTATATTGTAAATTTTAAGAAATGGATTTGAAAAATGAAATAAATATTACGCCTATGTACTCTAACCATACAACCATGGTACGATTAACAAACGCACTAAAAAACCTGTAATCTTGGGTCATATATGGAACAGAGCCTTTTCAAGAGAGAAACGGCCTATTCTCCAATGCCTGCCAGAATGACTTGGAACACAACCTAGAATTTCAGACGTTTTTACAGAAAAGAGTGACTGCAGTTCTAAGCAGTACTTGCTGTCCCTATCCCAGCCCCCCCCCCCTCTGAAAACAATGTTGATTCGTGATTGCGAAACCGGTCACCTAGCCAGGAACCAACATTCACTCTATCTTCAAAAATCATGAACTTTATTTAAGCTGGGACTCGAATTTCAGCAAATACCCCCGTAAGCTCCAAAACGACGTTGGTGGTAAAGCAAGACAACTCTTTGTCTTTGAACATTGTACCGGGGAGGGAGACAATCGCGTACCCATTCAGGCAGTTTGAGTGTATTTCGTCCAAGACTTTAGGGCTATACCTAAGTGGTACGTCCCACGCTATACTTAGGTGGTACGTCCCAGCCCTTCCTCCCAATGTCTTAAGAATAATTAGACTATGAAAACAGACAGTAATCAGGTGTATAAGAATCCCTTATGAAGAGAATGTAGTTGCTTACTTCTTGGGCATTCTTAGCGTCTTCCAGTGAAATGGCTAATTCTTTTGCAGCTGATCTTTCTTTTGCAAAATCACTTGATTTGAATTCTTTAACACTAAGAAAATAATGTAAGGTAAATGATGATCAGTATAATAAAGAGCTTCTAGTAGCAGAGACAGTTGAAAATATAGAGCATGCTTAAGACATTAATGAAATATCGGGAATTAGTAAAGATGTAATGGTAATACGTGATGAACATGCTGATGAATGCTGCATGTATTGAACATGTTGAGGAAAAAATGTGAAATGAAAATGCCGACGAATGCAGTATGAAATGAACATGCTGACGAATGCAGTATAAAATGGCAATGCTGACAAATACACTGTGGAATCAAAATGCTGACGAATACAGATAAAAATGAAGATGCTAACCATTACTGAAATTAACAGAAAGAAAAAACTCCACAGAGAGGCTCCTATATCTAACAAAAAATCAAAACAAACAAACAAACAATCCTGGTTTCTATCTAGCCAAAAGTGGCTGTGCCAATGCTGAGACACGGCTGTACCAGCCCTGAGAAAGTCTTGCGACGCTTCCTTTCAATATAGCAGTGAGTGACGGGGTCATTGCTGAGACGTGGCCGTACCAGTGTTAAGACAGTGGTTGCTACATTTCCTCGCATTTGAATGGCTCGTTACAGCTATGTGCTCGATGAGAAAAAAGGCAAGTGCCACAGAAACTTCGACGACGGCTGTGTCACATGTTTCCATTAAAATCTTCTAGTGACAGAAGCGTCATAAGGGGCGAGAAAGTTGAACCAAATTCAACTTTTTATGTTGGCACTAGACTGATTACCCGAGTCGTAGTTATCGCTATTAAAATACATGCTAGGACGCTCAACTTTTTGGCGCGGGCCAGTCCAGAAAAAATGCCGTAATATTATGAGTCCCAGTTTGAGCGACCTCGGTTTGGTACTAGTCTCGGTCTGATGAGCGATAACTGGGACTCAGGTAATCAGTCGATGTCGGCACTACCGCGGTAGCAACTGCCCAGCCATGGTAGAGCAACCGTAAGGAAATATTCCATTAAAACTAAAAACGTCACAGCACTGTCTCAGCACTAGTACAGCCGTGTCTCGGCACTGGCACAGCCAATTTCGGCTATATGGAAACCAGGTTTTAAATGAAAATAAAAATAAAATAAAAATAAAATAAAAATAAAAATTGAAATTAAAATTAAAATTAAGATTAAAATAAAAATTGGGACGCATAGTTACATAACTAACCTTTCATTTTTAAATAAATTTCCGTAATGCTAAGAACTCCTTTGCTCATTTCACCGACTTTTATTAGTCCCTTTTTCTCCATTTCTTGTAGAAACTTCCCCATCTGAATAAAGGGCAATGAAAACATTGCTCAAGAACTTAAAAAATTCGTGAAATCTCAATTTCATTTAAGCCTTAGCTCAAAACAACCGTGGCAGACACTGGTAGTAGAATCTGCATGCAAATCTCGATAATAGTAATCTTTACCTTTTTGTATCTCGATTTCTTTATATCGATTTTCAGTCCTTCTGGACTACGAAAAAAACAAAAACCTGTATCAGAAAAAATCTCAGTTACACTCTTTTTTATACAAGAATACTATAAATTTTGTCCAGCCATATTTCTTAAGAAATGTTTGTTTTGAGCCTTTAAATGTTTGTTTGTTTGTTTGTTTGTTTTAAGAACTGTTTTAAACAGTTCTTAAGAAATAATTGTTTGTTTGTTTTAAGAATATATTCTTAAAAGATTCTTTTTTTCAAAATCTGATATGAGTTCAGGGGGGACATAGCTACAGAAAGTTATAAATAGCCGCCTCGTAAAGACCAGATGCTGAGCAATATTCAGATAATATTCTTTGTTTAACTTGGAAAAAACAAGGATTGGCATTTTTCTTTCTTCCAATGAGTCATGTTGAACAAAATAATTTGTTTTCTTCCTTATTACTTCAATTACATCTATTTTTCTTTCGATCTTATATTTTGGAGAAAATATTTCCTTCCTAAATTTTCGCTTCTCCCCAAAACCTTCTTACGCAACCCTAGGTCGCAGGATCGCGTGGTTTTCTGAACCCTGAATTCTTATAAATTATGTTATTATAAAAAAGAGTGTAGGCTAAAGCTTATCCTTTGATAGAAGAAAAGAAAACAATGAAAACATACCAGGCAGCATGAAGGTATTGTGCTGAAAAGGTGCTAACCAGCATTGGCAGTTCAGCCTTTTTAGCATCGATTAGGGCTTGTAGGAGACAGTTCTCAAGTAGCAGATCCATCTCCTCTGAAATCAGGAAAAAATCAAGGCTACTGATATCAATAACGATTCAATTCAATTATGAAAACTTGCTGTTTATTTCAGAACATGTAGATTGAAAGCAATTATTCAATAAAAATGAGGTTACTGTAGTATCACTCATTCTTTATATAAGAAACCGTCTTATATGCCTTTTTCCAAAAAATCAAGAAACTCTTCAAAAGGGTCTAAGAAGTAAGAAAAAAACCAAGAAACGTTTTTCAAGTTAAGAAACTCTGCAAGAAACTTTTACTATACCATTTGTGCTCAAAGAAACCCTACTATATGGCTCAGAGCATAGTTTCTTATAAAAACGTTAGTGCATCTTTATAAATGCATTTAAGTAAAATTAAGAGTTAGGGAGAGCATGTTAACCACACCAAAGCGTTAATCCGATAATCTTCACATGAATCATCGTTAAGAAAAATGCAAACCCATTATCAAAAATTTCGCGTTTATACACACCCATGTGTAGAAACCTCCAGAAGGAAAACTCATCCTTATGGGCAGTACGTCCGTACGACTACAAAATGAATCACACTCTGGATGGTCTGCACACCCCCACTGGCATTGCGCATGAAACCATATAAAACAGACCTTAATTACCTTCAGGCGTCAAAGAAGTAACTTCAGTCTCCATAGCAACATTTTTCTTATCATCTTCCACACTATCGTTAACTGCTTGACCATCTGTTTCTTCAGTCAAGACTTCATTATTTACAAGCTCAACGTTCGTAGAAGATTCATCACACGCATTACTGGTAATATCCTTCTCTTTCTCTTCTGATGATTCTTCTGTGGCTAAACCTCGAACTTGATCCACGCTCGTCATAATCTCCTTTGAAGCTGCGCTATCTTGCGCCTGACATTCACCATTTTCAATTTCATCCATCGCAGATAAAACAGACTCTAAAAAGAGGAAAATGTAGATTTTTAGGCCCTTGCAAACGACCGTTTGACAGTAATCAACCAGAAACTCTATTTTGTGATACTTTTTTTTGAAAAACTTCAAAACTTTTGCTAGTACAGCAAAGGTTTGCAAGCTGCAAGCAAACAATGTTCAGTCTTTGAGAGGTAAAAGTATTCGTCAGTAACAAGATAAGTTGAAACATATTTGAACCTATTTCTCTAACCTACAACTTTATTGTCTGGCGATTCTCAGAGTCATAGGTCGAAACAGGTCGAAAAAACTGCCTGCGTTTCGATCCACATCGGGGTAGCTATATTATATTCCGCTTCAGAAAGTTGTTTCAGCCGATTTGCGACGTTAATACACTGAAGAATGTCAAATGAAAAAAGCTGTCTCCACTGTTAAAAGTTGTTTCACTGTTGTTCGCAATACCAAACATTTTTTGGCGTTTGGCAAGAAATTTTTTATCAACATTTCGTTGAAAAGCAATTTCAATTATGTGACAAACAATGTTTGAACGCTTGCCTATAACCCTAAAATAGCAAGTAACTTCATCCATATCTGCACAAGCCTTCTAGGGTAGTGTACCAAAGGCCCACTTGTGGCCACTAGAGCACTTTCATCGCCCAGCCGATCAACCATTGGAACAAATCAACTGCCCAAGAAAATGTCTCTTTCCCATTGCCATGCGATGCAACGTGCTTGAAAAACCGCAGTTTAAATACATTCCTACTTACCAAAATTGAATTCCCCTGTTGCCTTGTCAAATTGGCCATCTGGTATTTGTGGTAGCTCTGTTTCTTCACCCATCGCCCTAGAAAAAAAATTTGGCAATTCAAAAAAGGAGCGATTTCGCAAAGAGGCAATGCCTATTTTGCCGATGAGTATGGTATGAATCGAAAGTGCCAACCAATATGTGGTAAAAACAATCCTGAAGTATAAGTACAGTGTGAAATGCCTGTAATTTATTACATGAAGGTGCTGTGGCGTCGTGGTATAATCAAGCTGACTTGTGGTGTCAGGAGCTCAGTGTGGTCAGGGTTTGAGCCCAGCCACGGTAGCGTCACAGCCAGGGTCGCGGTCTCGATTAGTTAACCTACTACTGAGATCCTAGCGACTGGCGCTAAAACACCATTTCACCTTCACCATCGATTAAAAGACGTCCCTCCTATAAATCCTCTGGAATAAATGCCCCCTACAAAACTCTTTATTGAGATATAATTGCCTCCTCTTTTGAACGCCCTTTAATAATAAAAGCCCCTTTCTAAAGGAGATATTTACCCAAATGACCTCATTTTGTTTAGCGTCCTCCTTTAATAAACCTGAAACAGCCCCTCAAAAACCTGAAATATTTAATGAATTAATGTTTTAATTGTAATCTTCTAATCAAAGGCCTTTTCCACAAGGGATATTTATTCGAATCAGTGGCCGTTTTCAGTTAATAACGATCTCAACAAGGTTAAAAAACAAGCTTTTTGTATAATTTAGAGAACAGGTTTTCTTTCTGTTGAGTGTTTCTTTCTTTCCACATAAACCATCATCAAATTCAAATTTAGGACCTTTCACAAAAATAGTCTTAATAAAGAAAAATTGATTTGAAAAATAAAGGCCTCTCTTAAATAATACACACTCCATCTTAAACTTGAAAAATTTAAAATATGCCCCGGGCGTTTAAGCCTGGTTTTCACATGTCGCAGACCATCGGCAATCATGGCCTTACGATGCTTGCGATAATGATCAGTGACAATCGTCGAGTATCGCCGAAAATCAATAAGAGAACATCATCGGCGACCATTGGCGATCATTTCCGGGTGAAATCGAAAAAAGGTTCTTTGTTTTCTTGGCCAGACGTGACAGCACAGGGGACGGAGGATCATGGATCATGGCGAGCGAACATATGCGAATCAGGCTTTAGAACTAATACAGTATGTCAGTTGTGAATTTGGTACATGTGCTAGTTAATGAATACAACACAAATCTCAAATGTTTCTAGAAATACAACACAAACATGAGATAGCAAAAACGTAGCCTTGACCTGAGTAAAGTTTTGAGGCTGCACGCAAGCTAATAAAAACAACCAAAAGCCATAAAAAATTCACTCAAGTCTCACCATAGATTATCTGTATACCAATGGTAAATATTAACACCTTTTCCTTTCATTCCATTTTCAGATATTTCTTTCGAAGAAATTGTGGAAACCCCCATTGCCACCGCTGCTCTGAAAGGAAAAAATCAAATAAAAACAAAGATATTAAAAAGATTATCTTATAAAATGTCGACCAAAAGCCGAGAGATTCTTATTCCTTTTCAGCACCGTGTACTATCGTTAACTGGCGAGATGGGTAAAGAACGTCTGTAGTACAATGGCAGGATGTACCAATGCCACTCTTCATGTGAAGGTGAAATAGTGTATTGAGCGCCAGTCGCTAGGATCTCAGTACTAGGTTAACCAATTGAGACTTGGACCCTGCCTGTGATGCTTCCGTAAGCTTCTCACACCATGAAAAGGCGCGAAAACAATGCAATGTATTGCGTCGCCAATTCAAAAAAACCGGCTACACGCTGCTACCGGCTACAAGCAAAACATGTAGCCAAAAAATCAACCAAAGCAATGTTCTGCGACCGTATTTTTTAAGGTCGCAGAACACGTGCGACTCAATATTTGAACATGTTCTGTCGCCATTTCAACCAAAATGTCGCACGTGTAACCACGTTTTATAGCTTACATAGATTTGTGCTCCTAGACTTTTAAGCAAGCAAGCAAGCA